>JAWVMR010000050.1:33932-94103 GCA_036321205.1 Trypanosoma caninum | reverse complement strand
TGACGCAGCCCAGGTGCCCCACCCTTCCCTGCTCTCCCCACCCTTTCACGCCAGGAAGCTGCGGGCTTGAGCAGAGGGGAGGTGCCATTTTGTTAAATGTGTTTTTGTCTTTTGTTTGCTTTTTTTTGGTTTTGTTTTTGTTTTTGCTTTTTGACCTGGCTCTTGTAGCTGGAGCGCACTGTTTGTGGGGGTTTATTTGCGTGCAGTTTGCATGGTGCAGTTTTGTGATGCTTTTGTTGGTTTTTGGTGTTGTTATTACTTTTGCACATAGCCATTTAGTAAAAAATGAAATCTTGGTGCGTCGCCATGTCTTCCCACGCGGCTCTGGTTTTTAATCCTATCCGTGTTGTGTCAGATAATGCAAAAAAGTCATTGTGCCCCAAGCACATAATCAAGCTTTCCGCTGGTGATCCAACGCTTGACAAAAACCTTCTTACTCCTGCGACGCATGTTCAGAAGATAAGGGATGTGGCGGCATCGGGGAACTGGGATGGCTACCTTCCGACGGTCGGCTCCCCGGAGGCCCGTGACGCTGCTGCGGCCTGGTGGCGCAATATGTTTGTTCATGATAAGAAACTGAAGAATACAGTGGTGGGAGAAAATGTTGTGCTTTGTTCCGGTGGCTCGCATGGCATCCTCATGGCCATCACAGCGCTTTGCGACAAAGGCGACTATGTCTTATTGCCACGACCCTGTTTTCCGCACTACGAGACCGTCTGCAAGGCATACGGCATCGGCATGCACTTTTACGATTGTCTTCCTGACAAGAACTGGGAAGCTAATCTTGATGAAATTCGGAGACTGCGAGACGACAGGACGAAGTTGCTGGTGATGACAAACCCCTCCAATCCCTGCGGCAGCAACTTTAGTCGCCAGCATGTGGAAGACATTGTGCGGCTTGCGGAGGAGCTACGGCTGCCCATATTTTCCGACGAGATCTACGCCGGCATGGTGTTCAAGGGCAAGAACCCTAACGCCACATTCACATCGGTGGCGGACGTTGATACAACGGTGCCGCGGGTTATTTTGGGAGGCACCGCCAAGAGCCTTGTTGTCCCCGGGTGGAGGCTGGGCTGGCTGCTCTACGTTGACCCACATGAAACTGGCCGCATGTTCCTGGAGGGCCTGAAGAAACTGGCGATGCTGATTTGCGGGCCAAATACAATCGCACAGGGGGCTTTTGCGGAGGCTCTTCTGGACATTCCACAGGAATATTTTGATAACAACATGAAGATTATTGAAGAAGGGGCCATGTATCTTTACAGGCACCTTGAGGAATGCATTGGTGTGGTTCCAACAATGCCGCGGGGGTCAATGTTTTTGCTGGCAAAGCTTGAAATGGAGCGGTACAGCGATATCAACAGTGATGTGGAGTTTTTTGAAAAGCTGCTGGCGGAGGAAAACGTCCAGGTGCTTGCCGGAAGCATTTTCCACGCACCGGGCTTTATACGTCTGACAACGACGCGGCCAACTGCGGTGTACCAAGAGGCCGTGGAGCGCATTAAGGCATTTTGTCTGCGTCACGCAGCATCAACAGAGCAATAAGCGAGATGTCAGTGTTTGTTTTCCGTTATTTTTTGTCACTTTACATTTCGTTGATAAAAATATCACGCATTTTTTACGATTTCTTTTTTCGTTTTTGTTTTTGCTTTTATTTTGTTTTTATTTTGTGCGTGTGTGTGTTTTATTTTTGTTTTTTTATCATGGAAGTGGTTTGTTGCAAGCGTTGGCTGCCAGCGTGTGTGAGGTTTTTTGTTTTGTGTCTCGACCACGGCATTTAAGATACAGCCAAACCAATAATTTTTTTGGTTTAAGGGAAGGACGGGAAAAACGACAAAAAGGTTGCTTGCTTTGTTTGGGTTTTATATGTTTTTATGAGCATTTTTATATGTATAGTTTGCGTTACTATTGCTATAGGTAGTGCGTGTTTGCTTTCTGCTTGCTTTTGCCGCGTGGTCTTTGTATTTTTTGACAACCTTTTTATTGTTAGTATTGTTGTTTTTTGTTTTTATCTATTTTTTTTCACATTTATTGTGTGTTGGGGGGGGGGGGGTCTTACTGTACAAGAATACTGTTGTTAAGCGTTTTTTTTTTTTTTTTTTTTTTTTTTTTTTTTTTTTTCTTTTTTTTTTTTTTTTAGCGTGGTGGTTTGGCCGCCCCCNAAAAAAAAAAAAAAAAAAAAAAAAAAAAAAAAAAAAAAAAAAAAAAAAAAAAAAAAAAAAAAAAAAAAAAAAAAAAAAAACGAGGGAAATATATGTCTTTTTTTTTTTTGTTTTTTGTTATTATCTATTAAAGAAGATGTTATTATCATTATTATTGTCATTATTTTGATTTTTGTATTGATAAATAAATTAACGTTAGTTTTGCGTGTTAATTTTGCTTATATATATATATATATATATAAATATACATATATATTTGTAATGTGCCTATATTTATTTTTAGTACTATAATATTGTGTTATTTGTTTGCTTATTTTTTAAAGGGTAATTTTGTTGGTGATTTTGGTTTAGAGACGTAAAGGACACTAGCATAGATACATATATATCTATATAACGGGAAAAAAAGGGAGGGCAAAACACCAACGGCAACCACAAAAAGAAAAATAATAATACTAATAATAATAAAGGAGGGAGGGAAAACAAAGGATACAAAAGAGCGAGTTTGTGTGACTGGTGGAAAAAAAAGGACTACGTGTGGGGGGAAAAAAAGGAAGTAATTGTACATTATATGTATATATAAAAAGTCAGGGAATATAAAAGTATGAGTAGGTTACATATTTCTGAAGAGGAGTTTAGTTTTTCAAAAAATGAAGAAAGTAAAGAATGTGATGATGAGCCAATCAAGGACAAATGTAGATTTGAGGACGTTTACAAGGTGAGCTGGGACGTTGTGATTGGACATGGGTGTCTTGGCAACATTTGTCGAGGGACGCACATTAGAAACGGCACTGAGGTTGTTGTCACAACTTTGAGTACTAAAACTGACTTTAAGGGGTTTTCTAACCTTGCAAGGAGTCGGCTAAAGCTGCTGCAGGAACGGTGGCCAAATGTCATTCAAATTCTTGGTGCTTACAGGATGGTTTCGGAAGGCGTTATGAAGATAATATATGTGTTGAGGTTGGACGGTGTAAAGGATATAGAAGAGATTTTTGCTTCTGTGGCGCCGCAAGCGTATTTGGCGGAGGAAGGCGATACAGGAGTGGATTGCTTAGCTTCATTGACTGAAGACAAATTACATGGGATAGCAGAAGGAGGAGAGGATGAAAAAAAACAAGAAAAAGGGACTGGGCCTGACAAAATCGAAAAGACTAACTTTGGCTTTGATCATGGTGGCGAAACTTTTCAAGAAGTTCAAAAGACACCACTTTTATTTGGGACTAAGGAGAAAGTGGTGGTTGTTGGCTCCTACGAGGTGTACATGAATGATGTTATTGGACAAGGGAGGTTTGGTATTGTTTACCGCGGTCGACATCAGAGTAAAGGTACTGAGGTTGCTGTGAAGGTTGTTTGTGGGCCTATTAGTAAATTACAGAAGATACTTATTGAAGTTGAGGAGCTGAGGAGCCTTCAGAGCCTTAATCACCCGAATATTTTACGTTTATTTACAGCATTTCAAAAAACATGTGATGAAGAAGTCAGAGTGATGCTTGTTTTAGAACTTTGTTGCGGGGGAGACCTGAAAAATTTTCTTGAAAAACATGACTCACTTTCTGAAGCACAGGTAAGGCGCGTCATGAAACAACTTGTGGACTTTCTTTCTGTAATGAAAAAGCAGCATACAATGCATCGTGACTTGAAACCAGCGAATATTTTGCTTACAAGTCCCAACATTGACGAGGCGGTGGTGAAGGTTGCGGATTGGGGCATGGCGAAACGAGGTGGTACAAGCACTTCCGCCGTAACTCCTGGTAGTTGCCCCGCTAACTGCCGCAGTGGTAACGGTATGTTTGAGTCCGCTGTAGGTACGGTGGCATACATGTCACCTGAGCGGCTGGCTAATGATTTTTACGATTTTCAGGCTGAGGTGTGGGCTCTTGGGGTTATCATGTATGAAATGATTTTTGCTAGACATCCGTATTTGCATAGTTTTTCAACAGTGCGAACTCCCGAGCAACTTTTGAGTGCCATTAAGCGTGCTCAGGAGGTGGAACTGGCGGCAAAAGCTTTGTCATATACAAGGGCAGATAGACAGGTGGATATGGTGACTGGGCAGCAGGTACAGTTGCAGCAACAAGAGCAACAACGCACGGGGGTTAGTCCATTGTCACCGGAGTGTTATGACCTTGTGCGCTGCATGTTAGAGCCGGACCCAGTGACTCGTTGTACCATTGAACAGGTGGAGATTCATCCTTGGTTTTTTTGCAAAGAAACATTGTACGCGAACGAGGAGGTAAAAGCTGTGGAAATATTGGTTGAGGAGGCGGCACCGGCGGAGACCAGGAAGGATACATGTTCCACAGCAGCAGCAGCAGCAGGAGGGACTACTGTAATTGCACAGCAGTTTTTTTCTGCTGAGGACGATGTCGTTGGGGGCGTTGCTATTCGATCTCGTAATGACTTATGGACTGGACCACAGCGCCAGCAGGTAATTTGTCAGGCTCTTCGCCAGTATATTTTTGTGTTGCGGTATTATGTGATAGAAGAGGAAGTTGACCCTGGTCGTGGACTTGTTTTGCTGTCGTACGCATGGGACATTTACCGTGCGGCAATAAGAATTCTATGGTCGGAGGACCGCACGTCGGATGAATTAATACCAGGATTGGATGCCCAGACAACCGCTACGCCGTCAAGTGCATGGGCTGCGTTTCGCCTTCTTCTTTCTGATGACATTAGGCAAATAGAGACCTACATTCAAGAAACAGCTGAACGACTAAAGCGAAGTCTTTCACTGCAAACAGAAAAAAAACCGCTTGGTGCACATGTTATAAACTTTTCAACAGCGAGTTTGCCACGAGTGGATACTCCTAATGAGTCTTTTTCTCAGTTGAATGTAAAGTCGTCAGACTCGACATATCCTAGTGCACAGAACTTAATTTTTCAGCGCGCCATTTCGCTTGTTCGGACGGCAGCTTCGGAGGCTTTAATGATTAGTGGCATGGGTGATGTGGAAAATACCACAGAGGTGGAAGAGGCACAATTATTAGATAGCGAGCGACATCGACGACAGCGCTTGTATGAGCAAGCCATGTCCATTTTACGTCTATTTCTTCAGCAGATGGTTGTTCGAAAGCAAGCGTTTGCTAGTTTTTCTTTTTCAACCAACACCACAGATGCAGAGGAGGGTTGTTCTGTGCAAGTACTGACAGTACCGCTTGTTCAGGTAAAGGAAGAAGCCGACCAACGCACAGCGCAGGCCCTTTTGCATAGGGTAGAGAACTTTTACTTTTGCCATGTGAGGGCCAAGTAAGGTGCATTTGCGATTATTATTATTATTATTATTGGTATTATTAGTATTATTAGTATTGTTTTTTTTTTTTTTTTTGTTGGCTGACATGGTCGTAATTTTTGCGCGTTGGCTTTACATACATATATAAAGTTGTATTGGCGCTAATTTTGGTTGGTGAAGCATGTTATATCTATATATCTATTTATCTAGCTATATATCTGTCTATATATATATATATTAGTATTTTTATGATATCACGCTTTTGATTTTCTGTTGTGTGATGTCTTAACAAAAAAAAAAAAAAAAAAGGAAGCGAGATTTAATAGTGCTCTTGTCTTGTTTTGTCTTGTCTTGTCTTGTCTTTTTTTTTTTTTTTTTTTTGTTGTTAATTGAATAGGCGTGGAGCATTAGCCAAAAACACACGCAAGAAAAAAAAAACAAAAACACAAAAAAAAAAACAAATAAAAAAATTTTTTTTTTTTAATAATTTGTCATGTTGTCAAAATTTTTTCTTGACAACTACCAATTTTTTTTTTTTACTTTTGTTTTATACAGTTTAAAAACAATGAGTTTTTTTTTTTTTTTATTTGGGGGGCTGTTTTTTTAATTAACTTGCGGCTTAATTAAAAAAAAAAAACCTGGACGATATATATACATGTGTGTATTTAATAATATTTTGACATTGTATATATATATATATTTTTTTTTTTTTTTTGTTTTGAATTAATAAATTTAATAAATACCTGCTTTATATATATATATATGTATATATGTATATATGTATATATGTATGTATATAATGTGTTTTTGATACTATAGGGTGTACAGGGTAGTAATTATTAGGTTAGTCTTTTTGTCATTCGACAACTAGTTTAAAATAGCAAGAAAAAACCAAAACAACAAAGACAAAATTTTTGATATTTTTTTTTTTTTGTGAAATTTTTTTTTTTTTGCTTTTTCTTTTAAGCGTTAAGCAGCAACAACAACATTGTTGACTTTTTTACACGGGTGAATCAAATTTTAAAAAGTAAAAGGGTTAGGAAAATTGATAATAATAGTATTATTAACAACCAGAACAACCATAACGGTTACTAAAATAAAGAACAACAACACCAACAACAAGAACAACGGGAAAAAAAAAAAACAAAACAAAAAACTGGATTAGGTGGTAAGTTATTAGATAGGTGAACGCGTGTGTGATTGTCTGAAGTATAGGTTTGCAATGTATGATGAAAGAATGCTGAAGCAATATATTGAGCGGGGGCTGAATCTGTTAGAACTTTCACGTTCAAGGGAAAATGAACGTTCTGCCGACGAAGCTGAGAGACTAAAGCAACATGGCCGCATATTGTTAAATGAACGAATTCAACATTTAAAAAGATCTGGTGTTGGTATGGAAACTGTACTTTACCCGGACACAAAATCCGTTGTTGACACTGGCCGGATAAATGCAGATCTTGCAATTAGTGCTGTTGTTAATGATACATCACCATGTGACTTGCGACAGGTGACATTAGCTCTGGCAAAGAAAGAAAAAGAAAAACGGGAAATGTCTGTTTCACATTACGACACAACCGTTTCTGTGGAGGGAGTTTATAAAAACGATGAGCAAACAACTTGTCTAATTGAGGCTCAGCTTTGCACTAGTTGTTTACCACAAGAAAAAGTCATTGAGAAACAAAGCGATGGCGAAGGAGAAGGAGCTGAAACGAGTTTGAGCGAAGATAAGGTAGGGATTTTGTTAAAAAATACTTACGACTTATCAAAGTGCGTTGACCCGGTAACTTTGCAACAGGAGTCCTATAGTGAACTAGGTTATGATATATCAAACAACGCAAACAAAATTAGCATAGAAATACTAAACGCTTATGAAAAAAAATTGGAGCAAAGCAACATTGCGCACGAGCAGTTAAAAGCGATTTTAAAGCAAAAGGAAACATATATCTTGCAAATTAATTTGGAACTTAGCCAAGAAAAAAAAAAAGTATGTGATGTTGAAACCAACAGTAAAAAACTAGAAGAAATAAACAATGCTCTTAAACATGAATTGAAAGTTTCAACAATAACACTAAAAAAACTAAACAAAGAGATAGCACTACATAAAAAATTAAGACAGCTTGACCAGGAAATCATTGAGCAACTTCGCAACAAACTAGATAAAATGCTTACATCTAAAACGTTAAACAAAACCTTAACACACGACGAACAAACAGAATGCTTCGAGCAGCGCTGTGCGGATGCGGAGCGGGAGCGTGAAGCTGCGGAGGCCGCGCTGCGCCGTTTGGAGGCTGACGTAGAGGTGCAGCGACAGCGCGTGGCTGAGCTTGAGAGGGACGGGCCTGCTGGTCGAACACGCGACGCCACCACCTTGCCCAAAAATCCGTTTGCCAGCCTGGGTGGACCGTCACGTGACCTGGACGCTCCGTTTGCCTTTGCCCGCGACGACGACGATTGCGGCGACGACGTCTTTTCCGGCGGCGTGCACGATGCCCCTGCTGTTCTTGGTGGTGCTCCGCCAGCGAAGCTTTTGGCGGCGTCGGATGCTCTTGTGAGGACGCTTGAGGGGCGCGTGGCAGAGTTGGAAGACAAGCTCTCACGTGCCACTGCTGAGCGGGATAGCGCGGCAACGGAGCTAAAATGCTTCGAGCAGCGCTGTGCGGATGCGGAGCGGGAGCGTGAAGCTGCGGAGGCCGCGCTGCGCCGTTTGGAGGCTGACGTAGAGGTGCAGCGACAGCGCGTGGCTGAGCTTGAGAGGGACGGGCCTGCTGGTCGAACGCGCGACGCCACCACCTTGCCCAAAAATCCGTTTGCCAGCCTGGGTGGACCGTCACGTGACCTGGACGCTCCGTTTGCCTTTGCCCGCGACGACGACGATTGCGGCGACGACGTCTTTTCCGGCGGCGTGCACGATGCCCCTGCTGTTCTTGGTGGTGCTCCGCCAGCGAAGCTTTTGGCGGAGTCGGATGCTTTTTGCTTTTTTCCTTTGTTTTGTAAGTCAGAAAATTGTTGTGAAGGTGACAATGATGGCACGTTGCAGTCGGTGGTTGCCTTGAGGGAAGAAAACGTGCTGCTGAGGGAGGAGTTGTGCCAGCTGAGGCGTGCGCACGAGGAAGAGCTGGAGACCGTTTTGCAGGAAGCCGCAAGCCGCGTTGCGGAGCACGATGAGTTGCTTCAGCGAAAGCTGGAGGAGCAGGAGGCGTTATTCAATGCAAGATTATCAGAGCGACGTGGGACGGTTGAGGGTGAGTGCAGCGACCCTGGTGATGCTGTTGACGGTGATGGCATGTTGCAGTCGGTGGTTGCCTTGAGGGAAGAAAACGTGCTGCTGAGGGAGGAGTTGTGCCAGCTGAGGCGTGCGCACGAGGAAGAGCTGGAGACCGTTTTGCAGGAAGCCGCAAGCCGCGTTGCGGAGCACGATGAGTTGCTTCAGCGAAAGCTGGAGGAGCAGGAGGCGTTATTCAATGCAAGATTATCAGAGCGACGTGGGACGGTTGAGGGTGAGTGCAGCGACCCTGGTGATGCTGTTGACGGTGATGGCACGTTGCAGTCGGTGGTTGCGCTGTCACAGAAAAATAAGGATATGTTTGGGGATTTTTGCGTTGCTGACACGTTAATTTCATTTGCTGATGGAGTGGCGGACGTTGGTTTATTGCAAGAAAATGTATTACAGGCGCAACTGCCAATGGTGTCAGATGATGTGGAAGTAGTATGTTGTTCAAGGGAAATGCGGTATTTATCTAAGCGATTAGAGACGGAGGATACATACTTTGCAGAGTCATCACACAACCGCGAAGAAACAGATTCTTTGTTGCAAAACCCTGCAACTGGTAATGAGGCTGCATATGGGTATATGCAACTGCATACTGAGAAACTGGAACAAAATGTTGTTAGCTCAGAAGAGAGAGCGCATTTTATTTCTGGGGAGTTTCAGCAAGGGCAGGAAAGTTTTGATGATGGCCAACAGCGGCAGTTGGAGTTAGGGGCGGCACATTCCAGAGTTGATGCCAAGCTACGTGAGTTTAAGCGCATGTTTAAGGAGCAGAAGCGGGCTTGGTCAGAGCAGTTGGAGTGTATGCAAGCTGATATGGGGCAGCAGCAGCGTAGCACAAGGAAGGAGATGCTTCGAGAGCGTCATGAACATCAGCTGGAAGTGGAAAAGTTGCGTTGCGAGACGGAAAGGTTGCGTGCAGAATTACGAGCCTTACATTCAGTTGCCGCAGAATCACAACCGTTGACCCACGCGTATCATAGTCGATTAGGGAAGCTTTGCGAACAAACGACAAAAACCTTTGATTTGGAGGCAGGATCGGATACTGGTTTGGAAGGAATGCAATGTGAGCTTCGACATAATGATCTTTTTTTACATAGTGGTCATTCTGGTAAGAATGATGGTGATGATGTGAAACAGTTAGATAGTAATAGTGCGGTGGTTGGTGCGCATGTTACCTTGTTACTCCAGACAAATGAGTCACAAGATTCTAAGGTACAACAAATTATGGGCGAAAATGATTTTTTGCTGCGAGAGAAAGAAAGGCTGGAATTGGCTTTGCAGGTTGCTACACGCGTTGCAGAAGAGCGTGATTGTGCTTGCAAACAGCACGAAGACAAAATGACATATGCGCAGCTACAGATTGCGGCCTTGAACGAAGATTTATCACTTTATATGCAGTCATGCAATATATTAAGACTGGAGTTGCGAGAGTCGCAAGAGCGTTCGTTACACATTTTGCGCGCCTACGAAGAAATGTTCGCTATCGCTTCCGCTGAACATTGCAACCTTTTGTTGCATGAACATATGGGGGCTTTTTTAATGGATAAAATGATGACCGTTCCTTCTGTTGCACAAGAGGGGTTTCAGTGTTTTACACAGGCTTATCAGGGTTTGCTGCATCGCTTTTCTGAGAGCCAGAAGCGACTGTCTGCCCGTTGTGATGCGATTGAACACGCGGCTACAGAGGCAATGATTGCAATGGAGCAACAGGGGAATGAGTATCTTGCGGTTATTGGGAATGCGAGGGTTGAGCAACAACATCTGTGCGGTATTATTGAGCGTCTTGAGCAGGAGCTTTCTGTTACTCATTGTACAGAAAAGAAAGTGGTTGAAGAGAACACTACGCTAAATAAGGAAATTGGGAAGGTGGCTTCTGCTGCACGTGAGGAAGTCTTTGCTATTAAGCGTGATTTGCAGGCTCTACAACGAGAGAACGCTTCTTTTTCTGACACAATAGCGTTGCTGGAGGCTGAAAATGCCAGTGCAGCCCGTCTGCTTGAGCAAGCAAGAAAAGCTGTGGCAGAGCAACAGCAGGAGGTCGCACGTCTTCGAGAGGCGCTGCTCGAAAGGGCATCTGTTAGTTCTGACGCGCAGAAGGGGGTTGAGGAGCAGCTCATAGCCGCTTTGCAACGGGCGGAGGAGTCTGAATTTCGGTGCGGGAGTGCTGCAAACCAGGCCCGTTCTGCACAGGCGATGTTAGATCATGTGCTACCGCGTTTGCAGCAGTTTGAGACGGAGCAAATACGTCGTGAGGCGGAGTTATTGGAGGCACGGCAGCAACTTGAGGTCTTTTCTAGGCGCAGTGCTGCCACTGAAGAGGTGGCGCAGCGTCATGCTAACGCACTTACTGCAACGATCTCCGAGCTGCAGACATCTCACACCGAACTAAGCGAAAAATGTACCAGTTTTTATGCAGAGAATGAGCGACTTAGGACACAGTTGGCATTAAGTGAGGCTGAGGTTGAGCGGCTTGGTAATCACATTCTGCGCCAGGAGCAAGAGGCGCATGCGGCACAGGTTAGATTAAGTGAATTGCAGTCAACTTACACAAATGAGGCATTGGATGCAGAAAAAAAGCTGAGTGAAGCCGAGTTGCGTAACGGAACTTTGGAACAGCGCAACGCCTTGATTCAGCAGGAGTTGCAGCGATTAAGAGAGCGCTATTCGACGGTGGAGGAGCAGTTACAACGCCTTACAGATGAGTATTGTGGCAAGGATGCACAGCAAAAGAAGCAGATTCAACAACTGACAGACCACCAAAAGGGGTTAGAGATTGAACTCTCTCAGTTACGCGAGGCGCGTGCTGGTTTTGTTGCTGAGCGGGATGTACTAAAGCAGAAGCTACTGAACAGAAAACTAGAAGTGGAGCGCCTGGAATGCTATTTAGAGGATGCGAATCGGCATAATGAGCAACTTAACAAGGAGCTGCGGCGACAGAAGGAGTCTCACGAGGCGGAGCTGCTAGCAACGCGAGAAGCACTGGAGATCGCACAGAATGAACTGGTTCGCTGTCGTTGTACGCTTGTTGAGGTGGAGACACTGCGTGCGGAAAATCCTTGCAATGTTCAGACGGTTGGGAAGAAAAAGTTACAGAGCTGCGGGGTACTTGGCACTTTGCCCCCGCAGTTACAAGAACAACAACAGCAGGGGTCACAGGAACAATCAGGAGAGCAGGGGCAAAGTGTGTGGCTTAGGAATGAGGTGGAGCATCTTAATAATGCCTTGCTTGCTGCACGGCGGGAGTGCGAGATTTTGGAACTAGGATGTATACAACGTGCGAATGATGTGGTGCTGCAACGTTTGCAGTTGGACGATATGACTGACCGCTATAAGATCTTGCAGGAGGAGATGACGAAACAGCAAGAAAGCACAGCCGCAATGGTGAAGGAGTTGCGTGCAGAAAATCTGGTGCTGCAGATAAAACTTGATGAAACAGTAAACGCACTGGAAGAGAAACACGGTAAGTGCGAGCAATGTCAAAAGCGCATCTCACGAGAATCAGGTGCGGAAAATTTTTTTGAAGAATGTAACTTTGAAGGGGACGCCAGCTTGCAGCGCGAGATACAGGAGCTTAATCAGAGGTTGACTACTGCGGAGTGCACTGCTCGGAGCGCGGAAAAAACTGCGGCACAACAGCGTGTGGTTATAGATGCACTCACTGAGGAGCTGCAGTGCTACAAGGCGCGGGCGATTGACAACATTCAGGAGCTGACGCAGCTGCGCAGCGCTATGCAAAGTAAGACGCTGCAGCTGGAGCAGGTCGCGCGTGAAGCAATTGTTGATCTTGAGGAGACTTTTTTGAAGGCCAGAGAGCAGCACATTGCGCAGTGCAATATGTTGGATGTGGCGTTGCAAAAAGAGCGACAGGCGACACACGAGGCTATTTCTGCGCGCGATTGTGCGCTTGCGTTGCTTGAGCAGCTGCGGTCTGATCACGAGGCGCTGCAGGCCGAAGTGGAGCAGCTGCGGGGCACATTGAGCGCAGTGCAGGCGCAGGCGGCGTTTGCACAGGCGGAGGTACAGGGCATTGTTGCTCAGGCAGCTGATGAGGTTGGTATCACACAGGACGGGGAAGAACTTTCGCTTGGCAATCTTGTCAACCAGCTGCTACTGCGTCTTAGCCGCCACACTCACGCCACAGTGCTGCTTGATGGTGAATTGTCGCAGTTTAGACATTTTGAACAGGCCTGTGTGTCGCATGCTGAGGCTCTGAAGCTTGCGGCTGGTGCTACGTGGCCATCGCAGCTGCAGGAGGCGGACGACGGTGCGCAGGCTGCGAGTCCTGCTGTGTCCAGTGACTGCAGTGGCAGCGCGCAACTTTCAAGGCGGCAGTCGTTTCAGCAGCGCTTCGCATCTATACAGGATATTGTTAGCAGCGCAACAACGTACGCACACTGTTTGATGGAGCACTCCTGCACGCTTCGGTGCATTCTGGACAGCATGGAGACGGCGATTGTGCGGTGCAGCAGCATCGACAGTGTGCAGCCGGAGATAGCAAAGATGAAAATTAATGTTCTTTTGGCGCTGAGTGAGTTGCATCTTCGAACATCGCGCCAGACAGCACTGCTTCGTAAAATAGCTGATGGGACTATTACGACTAGCGCGCTGCAGGATGCCATAAGGACTTTGTGGGATGATGAAAACTATGTGTTACGACCTTTTAACGAGCTTCGCACGTTTTCTTCAACAACCTCCTTGTTGCCAGTAACAGGAGGGCCGAAAAAGTTCACTGAAGGCGATGGCGATTAAGAAGCTTTTTTATTTTTTGAAAATGTTGCAACAGAAGCCAGGTATTTGGTTTTTTTTTTAACTTTTTTTAGAGCAACACACGATAAATGTGTTTATTACAGGAAAAACAAGTTTTGTTTGCAGGACACGAGTGGGTTGATGGGAATACACTCTGTCATTTCCTTTTGGATGCCTGCCTGGGCGAGGCTTCTTGCGAGTACAACGAAAAAAAAAAAAAAGAACAGAGAGATCGTAGCGGTTTAAACAGTCCCACACTGTTGACTGGTGAAGATGTGTTGTTTGCGTCTATGCACGTTGTTGAAGCAGACGGGCTATGTGCGTGCGTGCATTTTTAAATACATTGTTGATGGTTTTTTTTTTTTTTTTTTTTTTGTTGTTGTTGTTGTGTTGAAGCGAGGGAGGTGGCGAAACAATCGCTGAAAAGGAGGAAAATAAAGTTGATAAAAAAAAAGGTGCTCAAAAAATATAATATTTTTTTGTTTTTTTGTGGTGATGGTGGATATAGTGTGGGGTTTTTGCTACAGCGTTTAAAGAAAATAAAAAAAGACTTATAATAAACGCAAACATTTTGTGATTATGCTTGTTTTTTTTTTTTTTTTTTTTTTGTTTAATGCGTTTTTACACGTTTATATTGGGTTAAAAAACAACAAGAACAACAACAACAAAGAAAAAACAAAAACAAAAACAAAGAAACAGCAAAAGAAATCACGGAAAAGAAACACAGTGTGATGTGATGAAGGCTTCTGATATTTTTTATGCGTATCGCCACACTCCAATTGTTTTAAAATCCCGCCAGCATGACAGCGGCGTCAATCAATACGGCCTCAAGCCTGTAAATGCGTATGACTTTATCAACCCAACAAACCTTGTCAATTTTGGTCGTGGCACATCTTTTGACAATCTCGGTGTGCGGCGTTCAGTCCGCGGTGAAATCGACTCGTCGCCATCACTTGGCGGCTCGCCGGTCTTCACTCAGGCGAAACTTGTTGGCCTGAGCGGGGAGGAGCAACTCACGATGTGCCAGTCGGAGACGATGGCGCTGCGTGTGTGCATGGCGAAAGGCGGGCAGAGTACATGCGAGCAGGAGAGCCGCGCATTGGACTCGTGTCTCTCGCGTGTTGGACATCTTCGGCGCGCAATGAGCGAAGCCTGCAGTGAGTTTAATGACTGGTTTATTCAGAACGTCTCAGACAACCACACAAAGCCTTTTCAGCACAGGCCACACGACTGGAGACATTTTTACGCGCAGGAGCGGCTTGTGCGGGAGCGGCAGCAAAATGGTTGCGCCTACGGTCGACGACCAAAACAGTTTTCATTTGGGGCGCGCTACGTAAAGACAGAGGGATACGGCAAAAGACCGCGTTTGCCGTACAACAAGTAGAGAAAAGGAATTATATATACATTTATATAGGTGCTGCATATATTTGCGGCTATTATTACTATTATTTGTTCCTGTTATATATATCTGCTTTGATTTGTTAATTGATGCATATTTTTTTTGTTTATGCCTTAGGCGGCGGCAGACTTTGGGGTTGTTATCATCATTAGAACGTATACAAACATATATATAGTTTAAGGTATTATTAAAAACAACAACAACAAAAAAAAAAAAAAAAAAAAAAAAAAACGTGATGGATAGTGTTGTGAGTATTGTACGTGCGCTACATGAACGTTATGGAAATAGTTTAGACTCTTTGAATAGATTGTTGCGCCAACGTGTTCCTTCACGTGGCAATCGTTTTGACCACGACCATCCTGACACATTTCTCTACATTGAGCGCAGCAAAAATCGCAATATAGTTGCGTACACCGCAAGGTTTTTAGATTTGAAGACACGTATGCCTGTTTTTTCTGGTGCCGGTGGGTTATGTGTTTTAAACTCCAAAGACCCGGTTCACGCATACTTTATTACTCTTGAACCATCGGCAGTTCAGAATTCGGCGGCAAAGGAAAAAACAAGTGCTATAGATGAGCTTACTTACATACAGCGAAAACTCGCCTATGGTTGTAGTTCCAAATCGCTTAGTCATGTGCTTGAGAAGGCTCGAGCTGGTGATATTGGACATTGGCTAATCAGTTTCGACCCGCATGTTCTTTCATATGTCGCTTTGCCACATCTTCCTGTATTGCTGTTGGTTCTTCCGCCACTACAAACGTCACCGGAGGGTGAGACGAGTGTGAATGGGGGGAAGGAATGCGGTATGTTGGTTGTGTTGATTGCCAGTATAAGTAATGTACTTAGTGTTTTGACGCGTATTTATGTGCGCAGCGTGGAGCCGAAACATTTTTATCAGCTTCCTTCTGTGGAGTACGTTGCTGTGTTTGGTGTTTCTATTGAAACTGGAGAGGATACATACCAAAAACTGGAAAACTGATGTTGAAATAATTGATGAGAAATAAAAGCCGAGAGGGATATATACTTAGCACATAATAAAAGAAACATTTAAACTTCAATTTAAATTTTGTAGGATAAGGCATTTTTTTGATAGTGCTTTCCATATATATTTTGCTGTGTATGATTTTTTTTTTTTTTGATTGATTGATTATTATTTTATTTGCTGGGGCTGGGACTTTATTTAAATGTGCTTTAGCTGTGTGGTGACTGCTTTTTAAACCAAACAGGCAATAATAACAAAATAAATACACTTAAAAACACACACACACACCCACAAAGGGGGAAGAAAAAACGTGGGGAAATTTTTTGAGAGCAGTTCACTAAAAAAAAAAAATAAAAAAAGGTAAATATATATATTGAATTAAAGTGCGTGGGGAAAGTAAAAAAGAAAAGAAAAAATAACAGCAACAACAAAAACAAAAACAAAAAAATAAAAAACGATGCCGCCAAAGCGAGGCGGCCAGAATGGTAAACAGCAGCAAAACCATTGTGGGAAACATGGAAACAAAAGCAAAGAAGATGACGACTTTGACGCTCTTCTTGCGGATGCAGTGAAGGCAACGCAGACTGCAAAGAGCAATCATAATAGCAAAAATACCGGCAGCAAGAGCAACAATGTTGGCAAGTTGCAACAGCATCAGACAAATGACAAGGCCAAAGACTCAGTGGGTTTTTGCGATGAAACAGTTAAAATACTCAGCACTGCTGACCACCCTGACAACCCATATCCGGAGGTTGCGCCAGGCATGAAGCGACAGACGTGGCCGGAGCCTACTGTTCCTGTTTGCATGCAGTTTGCTAGTGGACACTTTCCACCCGGCGAAATTTGTGAACACCCGGGGGAAGCCAACGCCTTTCGTTACAGCAGCGAGGAGAAGCGGGCGTTGGAGCGTGCAACTGAGCAGGAACTGCAGGACCTGCGTCACGCCGCGGAGGTGCATCGCCAGGTGCGTCGCTATGCACAGAGCTTTATTAAACCCGGTATTTCACTGATTTCAATGACGGATCGTATTGAGCAAAAGCTTGATGAGCTTATTGTGAAGGATGGTATTAAGCGTAGACAGGCATTCCCTACTGGTTGCTCGCTTAACCACGTTGCCGCGCACTACACCCCAAATACGGGCGATAATACTGTGTTAACTTACGATGATGTCATGAAAGTTGACTTTGGCACACAGATCAATGGCAGGATTATTGACTGTGCGTGGACGGTGGCCTTCAAGGACGAGTACACGCCGCTTCTGACCGCAGTGAAAGAGGCAACATATGAGGGGGTCAGACAGGCCGGCATTGACGTGCGCTTGTGCGATGTTGGTGCGGCGATTCAGGAGGTGATGGAATCCTACGAGGTGGAGATAAACGGCAAAGTTTACCCCGTCAAGAGCATCCGCAATCTTTCCGGCCACAACATCGGTTCATATGTTATTCACGGCGGCAAGTCGGTGCCCATAGTTCGTGGTGGTGAGGCCATCAAAATGGAGGAGGGCGAGTTATTTGCGATTGAAACATTTGGTTCTACGGGGCGGGGCGTGGTGCAGGAGGACATGGAGTGCTCACACTACATGATGGTGCCTGGCGGCGAGACGAAACAAGTACGCTCAGACAAGGCGCAGCAACTGCTTAGGCATATTAACAAAACATACAGCACGCTGGCGTTTGCTCGTAAGTGGCTTGACCGTGATGGCTTTGACAGACACTTGTTGAACTTGAACCAGTTGGTGGATTCAGGGGCTGTTAACAAGTATCCACCACTGTGTGATGTGAAGGGCTGTTACACGGCGCAGTTGGAGCACACAATTTTGCTGAAGCCGACAGCGAAAGAGATTCTTTCAAAAGGTGATGATTATTAGTTTTCTTTTCTTTTCTTTTCTTTTCTTTTTTTTTTTGTTTTTTTTTTAAGAATGCGTTAAAACAGTAATAGTAGCAATAATAACGAAAGCAATAAACTAAAAACCGGCAAAAACAAAAAAAAAAAAAAAAGAAAAAAAAAGACAAAAGAGCAAAACAGCGAAAGAAACAAGCAAAGGAACGCCGTTTATGATCCTCTTCCCTCCTTTTTTTTGTTTTTGCTTGTAGTTTGTGGGTTTGAAAATAATTTAATATCAGTGTTTAATGAGACTTGTATTGGTTGTAACCACAATAGCCATCATATAAATATCTATATTAAATCGTTATACACCTTGTAGATGGGTGATTGTTTGATACTGCACACAGTGCCATAAAAATAAGGCACTTGACAGGAGAAAACTCTGAAGTCAAGAAACACACACAAAAAAAAAAAAAAAAAAAAAAAAAAAAAAAAAAAAAAGAATGCACGCTTGCCGTAAAATGTGGCTTGCCACTACTGCGTTTAGTTCATCGTTTTTTTGGTGTTTTTATGGTGGTGGCGGTCGTAGCTTCTCGTCCGCCGAGTTCACTGCCGACACCAACAGTGGGCATGCCAGCCGTGAAACCACACGTTTCGGACATGTTGACGACACATTGCCGACATGTGTGCGTCGACCCACCATTGACACATATCGTGCCATGTCAGTTGAGGAGCTCGAGGGGCTTTTGCGCACACGCGAGCGTCAGGTCCGCCAGCTGCGCGCGGTATACGAGGACTTTCACTACGAGGCGGATAAGCGTTTTCGTACGATGGTGTTTGACTACCACGATAGGGCAATGCAGCTTTCGCAAGTGCATGGAAAGATGCAGTTGGGGTCACTGCAGATCAGTCGCGAGGCTTTAGTGAAGATGCGAGAGCAGCAGGAGATGTTTAGTCGTGACCACCGCATTGTTGTTGTCCTCTGCACGGTGTTCGGTCTTTTATTTTGGGTTTGGGTCAGGCGACACTACGTCTCCCGCGCGGAGCTGGACGGTAATGAGACGGGTCTGCGCGTCCCGGGGAGCCAGCGGTCCGTGACGGGAATAGGCAGCTACGGTGAGAACGTTTTTGGCTCGGCGAAGCGAAGTGGGCGGGTGTTGGAGACATCGTGGGAGCGGGAGTTACGGGAAAGACAGGAGCGAAAGTCGCTAAAAGAGGAATAGAAAAGCAAAGGAGGAGAGTAAAAAGCGAAAACAAAAAACAAAAAAAGAGGAGGTTATCTAGTGGGATATAAAAGACGAGGAAGAAAAGGTTGTTTTATTGATGGTGAAGGAGCTCAGTTAATGGAATAAAGGGCAGTTGTTATTGCTATGGTTGTACAATTATTGGAAGGAAAGTAGAGTCACTTGCTTTTTTATTTGTAAGTGATAAAATAAAAAAAAAAAAAAAAAAAGAAAGAAAGAAATAAACAAAAAAACAAAAAAACAACAACAACAACAACAACTATTAACAAACAAAATAATGACTACATGTGGTCTTTTATTTGCTGATTTGCATTACTAGTATTTATATGTTTGCGAACTGGGTGGTTGGGTGGGGGTAAAGGGAGGAAAATAAGAAGTCAGAGGAAGCTCTGAAACAACTAGAGCGGATAAGAAGGAAAAAAGTGCAATTAATAAAAATATTAAGTAAAATTTATAAAATTGAGGATATGTCGCGACTCTACGACTTTGCAGAGAAGGTTCTTTTTACAGAGGAAGAGCTTAAGAAGAGGATTCAGTTGATTGCAAGGCGCATTGCCGATGACTATAAGGACGAGAAACTTTCCTTTTTTGAAAACCCTCTTATACTTGTTTCTGTTTTAAAAGGCAGTTTTGTATTTGCCGCAGACCTATGTCGAGCGCTTGGCGACTGCAACGTGCCAGTGAAGTTGGAGTTTATTTGCGTTTCATCCTACGGTGCATCTGTTACCTCTTCTGGCCAGGTTCAAACGTTGCTTGACACGCATCACAGTATTCAGGGGAGGCATGTGATGATTGTTGAGGATATTGTTGACACGGCATTAACGATGAAGTACCTTCACAACGTTTACGGTGCACGTGAGCCGGCGAGCATTAAAACTGTTGTGCTTCTTGACAAGCCTGAAGGAAGAAAAGTGGTGTTTGACGCTGATTACGTTGTTGCTACTGTTCCTAATTTGTTTGTTGTTGGTTACGGCCTTGACTACGACGGCGCTTTCCGTGAGGTGCGAGATGTCGTGGTGCTGCGTTCTGATGTCCACAAGAAAAATGAGGAGAGGAAAAAGGCGAAGCAGGAGAAGGACGCGTTGGGTGTTGATGCGGTCGCGACGGAGCCTTTTGGAGGGAAGTTGTGAATAATCCTTGACACCTTGTATGGAATGGAGGAAGGAGGAATAGAGAGAAAAAAAAAGAAGGAAAAATAATTGAGATAAGGGGAAATTATATTTTTGTAATTTGATTGCATATGCTTATTAGTTTATTCAAATGTATATATATATATATATATATATAGCTGGTTACAACAATAACATCTTGATATGCATGTATATCTATATATATATATTGGTTTGCGTGGAGTTTTTTGTACATGTGTGTATATACGCAGATACATATGTATGTATATGCGCGTTCGGACACAAGTTATTATAATTATACATATATACATATGTATTGATATATATATATATATTTTTTTTGTGTGTGTGTGTGTGTGTGGTGCCTCTTTGAAAAAAAAAAAGCTTATGAAAAAGTAAAGTAGAATAAAAAAATTTTTTTTTTTTTTGTTGGTTGCATGTTTTTTTTTTTTTTTTTTTTTATGCTTGTTGAATAAGAAAGAAATACTACGTTTATTGTGGATTATTTGTTGCTGTCGATCTTTTTTTTTTTGTTCTTTACGTGCTACTATTATTATTAGTATTTATATTGTGACTGCTTAGATTAATCAACATGTTTTTTCCTTTCTTTCTTCCTTAAACAAACAAACAAAATAATAATAAGAACACCAAGAATTAATATAACAGTGAAATTCGTTTATTTGATTGATATACATATGCATGTGAAATTATTATTATTATTATTAACGTTTCTGTGTGTTGATTGCACTATTACTTTTGTTTTGGCTACTTATTAACTGGAAAGAGAGAAAATATAAAATAAACTACATAAACTTTACACACGCGTACGCAAGTTGAGAAGCACATAATAATAATATATATTTATTGTTGCAAATGGCTTTGTCTACTAAACACGGGAAGAATATTGTTGACAGGAACGCAAATGGCGTTGTTATTGTTGACGGTAAAGAATATCCGATGGCTGATGACGTTGTTGCCACTGAGTTTGTTATTCAGGAGCGAGTCAAATAAGTTGCAAAGAGGATTGCCGATGAATACAAACAGCTTTTTCATCGCGACACACACAGTAGCAGTTGTGGTGATTGCGGCAATAGTGATAATGATCGTATTATGCCTATAAGTAATGAGAACCTTCTTATAATTGTATCTGTCTTAAAGGGAAGTTATATATTTACAGTTGATTTGGTACGTTATCTTGGAGATTACGGTTTACCGCATGTTGTGGATTTTTTGTGGTTGGCATCATATAAAGGCACAAAAAGTACGGGTCAGGTGGAGTTGGTAAAGGATATACGATTTAAAAATATAAACAAGAAACACATCCTTATTGTTGAAGACATTATTGATAGTGGAAAGACAATGAAATACGTTGTTGATAAAATTCAACGTGAATACAAACCTGCTAGTTTAAAGATATGTGTACTAGCAGATAAACCCACTGCTCATACGGTGCAGATTAAAGCGAATTATGTTTGTTTTAATGTGCCTAATCGATACGTGGTTGGATATGGCTTTGAGGTAAACGACCGTTACCGCTATCTCAGACACATTTTCTTTTTGAAAAAAGAGGAGAAAACTCGTTACCTGGCGCGTTTATAAACAAATAATAACAAAGAAAAAAAAAAAAGCGAGATGATGAACTGGTAAAAAGACAAACGGGAAAATATAGATAATGAGCGATATGATATTTATACAAGTGGACTAAAATTATATGAGTTAAAATGTGGATACGATTGTTGATTTTTATTCTTTTCAAATTTGCTATTTGTGGATTAACTGGGCAAGGTAATAGTCATATATATATATATATTGATTTTCATTGGTTTTAAGATTTTTTGATTGGTGCTTTTGTATGTGCGTAGTGGGTAAAAGGTTATATGTATTTGCATTATAGATACAAGTGTAAATTTACATTTTTGTATAATCATTACTTTTGACGGTTTTGTAGAATTTAGTGTTTATCTTTGTTTTTGTGGAACCTTTTTTTGTTTTTTTATTTTTTTGCACACTGTCTTATGTACACATGTCTTTTGTTTTTTACAGATACACTTAAAGGCGTTAAAAAAAAGGGGGAAAGAGAAACAAAAAGTATAGGAAAAAAAAAAAAAAAAGAAAAGAGATGTATTATTGATGGACACCTTTACCCGAACATTTTCAGAGTCTGGGACGCTGTCTGAAATGGGTCTACATTCAACTTTAGGCCCTGACCGACTTGTGCGTTGTGAATTTATAAGTAATAGTGTAAGCAATGGTAACAATAGTAATAACAATAAGAATTGTTATGCTGATGCGAGTTCTTTTTTTTTTTTTTCTGGTGATGGTGATAAAGGTGAATCATGTTCGCAATGGGATCGTTTTAAACGTAGTCATCAAATCGGCTCAGGCACGTTTGGGGATGTTTTTCTGTGTTACGATATGTTGTCTACAAGTCCATGGTATCGACAGCCTGTTGCGGTAAAGGTGGTGTCAATGGAGGCACTTTCTGATAACGAGGTTGTCTCTGCGACGAATGAGATAGCTATTTTGCGACATTTGCAACACGAAAACATTATTGGGTATATTGATAGTTTTATTGACAATGAAAAGCAGCTTTGTCTTGTCTCAGAGTATGTGGATGGTGGTGATTTGGCAGTTATGATTCGACGTGGTTGTGAGAATAGTGATGATCGAGCCACAGTTGAAGGAGGTTCTCTTTACTCACGTTGCGAGGAAGAAAGGGGAGAAAAAAAAAGTGGCAATGACTCTTTTACAAAAGGCACAAAAGCAATGGGGTCACAGCTATGGATTGAGTCCTATCTCATTGCTGACATTGTGCGTCAATGTCTTGAGGCTTTATCATATCTTCATAACAATTTCATTATTCACCGTGATATTAAGCCAGCTAATTTGTTCATTAAGAGCAATGGGGTTTTGAAGCTTGGTGACTTTGGGGTTAGCAAACTGGTAGAGCTGACTGACCCGATGGCTTCGACATTTATTGGGACTCCTTTTTATCTTTCTCCAGAGCTCTCTTTTGGAGAGCCGTATTCATTTGCTACCGACATCTGGGCACTTGGTGTCATTGCATATGAGATGTATTGTCTAAAACTACCGTTTTTAGCTGACAATGTATTGGCGCAGATCTATGTTGTAACAGAGGGCCATTATGACAAGGAGGCACTCTACCAATCACATTTATTTAATTCTTCTCAATTGCAAAAACTGAAGGAGAGCTATGGTGATGCATTTCTTCAACAGGAAGACACATTGCACCGTTTGGTTGTTGAACTAGTGGAGCGGATGCTGGTTTTGGATCCATTGGAGCGCCCTTCCGCCTCGCAATTGTTGCGAGAGTTTTTTTATGCTGGCCCATCTTGCAGTCTTTCTTCTGCGGAGGGTATTCTGTTTTCAAGGGCTTCGTCAGCAGCGCGTGAAGGAAGCCTTAAGAAGCATGTTGCCAGCCTGCAAAACCAAACAGATTGCCTTCAAAAAAATTTTGGGGAATATGGTGAGAGCTTCTCACCTGCCTTGCTTGCGAGCCGTGTTGAAACGTCCTACGATGCGTTAGTCAACATGTTGCCGCCTGAGAGACAAGAACATGCGCTGCGTGCGGCATCACGACCAGGGTTCTCTGCTGTGAGTGTTGGGGGTCGCAGCCGCTTCTCGCCTTGTGTGAGCAATCATGAAGTCGACTTGGATGCCACAATACGCTCTGAGACCCGGCATATTATAACAGAGACCATGGAGAGGGTGCCATGGCTGCGGGACGCCAGGGTGTTCTCCTCAGTATCTCTTCAGGATGGCTATAATGATAATGTTGTGAGGGTGGACTGGATAGATAATGATCGCTTCTCACTTTTATCGTCCCAGAGAAAACACGGTCATTCGTTTTTTTTGCATTCTAGACAAAGTAATGAAGAGAATATGGGTTTGCCGAGTTTAACACCTGATGAGTTGGCGGCTAAGCGTAACATGAGTGGAGGGGGAGTGGTCAAAGACGCGATGGAGATAATGGCGGATGACAAAACGTCAATGAGTTCAATTTTTGCCTGTAAAGGGGCATTGGAACAAGCTGATTTATTGCCTGTTGCTGCGCACGGGGCTGTGCAGATGAAGACTCAACAGCCAAAGGAGAATCATTGTCATCATGAAGGTCCTGGAGAAGGGCACCAGCAACAAAAGGAAGAAGGGCAGCAGCAGCAGCAGCACAAACAGTCTGCCATTTTGGGGCGTTGTGAAGGGTTTTCAATAGAAACGTTGGAGGCGTTATTGCGCGCAAAGATCATGGCCAGTTGTGTGCGCAGACAGCGGAGACTCAAAGAGATACGGGAGGCTCGCGCAGCGCGCGAAGAGGAACAGGCGCGGATGCATGCGGAACTTAGCAGGCTTTATGCCAAGTCTTTTTCTGATAAACGCAAACGGATTGCGACACAAAGGGGAGGCGTGGTCGCAGACGAGACCGTTGGGTCTCCAGTTTTTTTTGCAACGACACAACGTCCGCAATCTGCGGCGGCAACTTCTTTTTTACCAGCCGCGGAACTAAACTTGCCACTTGCTGATACTGGCCTTGCAAACAAATTTACGTTTGAGCAACAGTCATTAGGCTTTTTTAGTTCTTTTTCCAATTCGATGAAACTTGACAGCACCATGGATCATTCTTATCTTGCGAATGAGGTGGAGAAAATTGCAAGGAATGCCGCTGATGTGGCTGACCGCTGCGCGATGTGGTCGCTGCGGCCGCCGCCTAGGCTTGATTTTACAAAAATGTGCGCTGAGGAGGAGGATGAGGAGGAGGACCGCTGCAGCACATCGCCGTCGGTGACCGACCCGCAGCGGGGGCTAAGCCTTGACGTGTACGACATCGCAATGACACTCTGCATTGTGCAACACGAGTCGGAGATCACCGCGCGTGGAGCACCGTCACCGTCGCCAGTCACTGGGAGTAATGTGGGGTCGCTTGTGCTTCCGATGAGCGTGACTCTGAAACCGATTAACCGACGCACACGGCTTGGGGGCGTTGTGTGGCGCGTGAAGGAGACGCTCAAGGCATTTGGTCTCAGCCATGCGCTGCTGTTTCCGCTTGACATCGATGACGCGGAGGAAGTGGGCGCTGAGGAGCTTGGGCTTCGCTACGTTGATAGAGTGGGTGACGTTATTGCGATTACTGGGGCCTCAGACTGGCTATACGTTAAGTGCGACTGGCGGAACCGTAGTAGTTTTACGTGGTTGCCTTTGTACATGGTGAAGTCTTAATTTTGGTTTTTGCTTGATCCGTGCTTGTTTTTTTATTCTTAAAGAAACGTGCTTGTGTGCCTTTTTTTTTTTTTGTTGCTTATATATTAAAGCTTGCAAAAATTTTTTGCTATTGATTTACGAATAATATATTATTTATCTTTATTTACTTATATTTATTTGTTTTAAAATTACACGCATGTAAACAATATACTCTTTTCTTTTTATTTTATTTTTTGTATAGTATGAGGTTATCACGTTTTATCCGAATGTCTGCGGGAAATTACGCCCAGACACATAACCGTAAGCACGGAGTTCTCTTCACTGCTGGTCCTTTATGCACCTCTCAAACTGTGCGTGCGGCGCAGCTGGATGACTATGGTAGCCGTGATAATGACTTTCTTAAGGCTGTTGCTGATGTACGTCGCGGTGTGCTGAAGATCGCCGAAGCCCCAGAGACGGAATGGGCATGTGTGCCTATGCAGGGTAGCGGGACAATGGGGATTGAGGCAGCGATCAACACCATCATTTCTCCAGTTAAACCTGGACCTTTTCTTGTTTTACGCAATGGGGCATATTCCTATCGCATGGCGTCTATTGTCAAAAAACATGGTGCTGCTGAATTGATTGTGTTTGATACGGACGAGGGCGTTGATATCGATCTGGCGGCATTTGAAAAGCAACTTTGCGGTATTAGGTCCAAACTTACGGCTGTTGGTATTGTCCACTGTGAGACGAGCACCGGCATGTTAAATCCTATTCAGGATGTGAGTTCCATTGTGCGTCGCCATCACCCAGAGGCCACAATTTTAGTTGATGCAATGAGTTCTTTTGGGGCCGTTGACATTAGCGTGCCAGATGTGTGTGACATACTTGTTACGTCGGCGAACAAATGTATTCAGGGCGTTCCAGGGTTCTCGCTTGTTGTGGCGCGTCAAGCACTGCTGGAACGGTGTCGTGGGTGGTCTCCAAGTTTCACGCTTGACGTCGTAATGCAGTGGGACGGTCTTGAGAAGAGCGGCGGGCAATTTAATAACACGCCACCAGTGCAGGCGATTGTTGCGTTTTCCCAAGCATTGCGGGAACACGAGGAAGAGGGAGGCGTAAGCGCGCGTGGGAGACGGTATATGGAGATGAACCGCTACATTGTGGAGCGCATGACAGGCGAATACGGCTTTGAGCTTTTTCTTGATCATACAAAGCCATCATATGGTTTTGTTATTACTGCTTTTAAAAATCCCAAAGTTCCAAACTGGAGTTTCGCCACGTTTTATGACGAGCTGAGGAAAGAGGGTTTTGTTATTTATCCAGGAAAAGCCTCTAGCGCTGACACCTTTCGCATTGCTACGCTTGGCGATATTCACATGCCGGACTGCGTTGCTCTTATGGACACTGTGGGTGTAGTTTTGAAAAGAATGAATGTGTCACTTAAGAATTTAACTGTTTAATTAAACGATATGTACATAGACATACACATATATGTTTATTAAAAAAAAAAAAAAAATGAGTACCATTAATATTGTTTACGGTCGCCAGGTTATTATTATTATTATTTATTTATTTTATTTTTTATTTATATTTTTTCTTGTACCAGAACGTAACATTGTGTTGACTTTAACAGCGTAATGATTGCGCTGACCGGAGCGTCTGCCAATGTCTTACATAGAATGTTTTTTTTTGTGTGTCTGTGTGTTCTTTTTTTTTTTTTTTTTTGTGTGTGTGTGTGTGTTAGAGCATTGGTAAAAAAGTCTAGTTTTTTCTGTTGGGTGGGGTGGGAGGAGGGAGTGTGGTGAAAAACATCTTGTTATAGTTTAGTTACTGCTAAAGTGTAGTTATGTGGGTGGATCGCAAGTGTTCCTCAGCAGCCTCATATAGTGCGTCGCAATCGCATGTCACCACGAAGCTGGACAGTGTTCACATCAATAATTATCAAAGATTTTTATCGTTTACAAGTAGCAGAGTTAAAAGAATCACTTTACTGCTGCTAAGGCGTATACATCGAGCGTTGCGAATTCACAGTTGCACCATTTTTGGTATATTTTTTTTAGCAGCTGTTGTTTATGCATCTCAGCGTATTGTGCGTGGCTTGAGTGAAGAGCGATGTGTTGTCAAGTCGGCGCACGTTTTGGGAGTTGTGCCCACCCGCCGTTCGAGGGTTGTCTGGCCGTGGAATTTGTTTTGTTCAACTCCTACCGCCGCAGGGACTTGTGATGGCGGTGGTGGTTTTTCTTGCTGGTTGGAGTGTTATGTGCCCTTCTTGGCGCGGCTGCGAAAGAAACAATGTGCTGATGACTTTGACTTTGCTGACCACACAGAAGCCGCGTTTAACGCATTTCGACGTCGCGTGAAGCAACGACACGAGGCGCCACTTCTTCGCACTCTGGACGAGTTGGAGCGACTTGGCGAGGTTTGGCGGGGACTGGGGATGGGAAATGATAACAACAACTCGAATAGCAACGGGGCCGCTGATGGAGATTCAGATAATACGGGCCAGCAGCAAGAGGGTGGTGGTTACGAGTCGGTGGAAAAGATGGATGGAAATGCTTTGCGAGAGCTAATTTACAGAAAGGCGAATGTGGCTGATGAATTGCTTACACAGCTTCTTGTTCAGCTTGACATGGCACCAGTTGGAGACAATCCTATACTGAGAAATGAACGAAAGGAGTCAATTGTCGCTACAGCGGTATTGGCTGAACGCATTAGGCCCTGGCTGTATATCTAGTCAATTTATGGTTATGATTGATTTTTAGTACTTGGAAGAAGGGAAGTGATGCGTATGGAAAGGATGAAGAAGCTTAAAATAAATGCAAAGTAATGATCTATTTATATATCTATAGATATATGTATATATTGTTTATTAGAATTTTTTTTTTTTTGTTGTTTTTTTTTTGATATATATGTATGTATATTGTTTTTTACTTTATTTATTATTTAACGAGTTTACGCTTTTTGTAGCATGAACAATGGGTGCGACATGCATTCGGGGGGATGCTGATGAGGGCATCGCACGCGGCAATATCAACGAAAACTGCAAGGGAAGCGAAAGGGTTTATGACCATACTAATGATATTTTAAGACTTTGTGTACTGCGGAAAGAAAAACACAATACAGGCACTGATATTAGTGTAGATAACGCAGAAATTTCTTTGAACTTTTTTCAAGGTCACGGGTTACCCACACAGAACGAATCCTTGTCTGTTCTTTCGCTGCCGTCGCCCTTCTCAGATGTAACACCACCGCGGGCAGAGCAAAGCACGTTGTTGCATTTGTACACAGATGAAGTTGGGCTATTAAAAAATGATCTGAAAGATTTTTGTGCTGACAAAATGGGCACATCTTTGCAGTATAACATTGATACTGCTGCAGTTTATACTGAAGACTGTGTTAGATCTGCTATCTTGCAGCAATCAGAACCTCCAGCAGAGAAAATTACGTCAACAGACTTGAAGCATGTGGAGAATAAAGATATTCTTTCCACTGGAGCATGTTCTGGATCCACAGCTTTGATCACGTTAAAATCTTCATCACCACCACCCAAATCAAATGGAAGTTTTACGGGCTTTTCGCCTGTTGCTTTACGGCGTGGTGATTTGATGAAGGAGTCTTCTTTTTCATCTTCTTTGTTGGCTGCACGCGCTCGCCGCTTATCTTTTTCTTCATTGGTGGGAAATAGCGGTGTTACCCGCCAAAACCCTAATCATTTTTCTCTGATTTCACCTGGTGGTGATGAGGACGAGAGTATATTGACAAAGTTTGGGGGAACCATTTCTACAAGCAAAGAACACAATTCTTACAGCAAGTTAGATGGGGGGCGAGGTGGTGCCATCCTACGCGCGCCGTTATCACCAGATATTGGCGTTTGTTCCACTCATGAGAGCCTCATGACGGATAAAAATAGGGGTATTTGTTGTCACAGTGAAAAACAGCAAGGAGGGCAAGAGCAAAAAGAAGAGGAACAGCGAAAAGCGATGGGTGGCGCATTTCAGTCGAATATTTTGGTGGCTGATGAATTGTCAGCACCTTTTTTGGTTAACAATAGCGAAAGTGAAACTAGGGAGGCATCGCACTGTTCACCTGCAGACGCTTCTATGGGTATGCAACAGCTACATAAGAAGTTTTCACCATTGAATGACGACACGGTTAATGATAATTTAAAAAAAACACATGCTTTGTTACATGTTACCTCCGTGGGGGATTCGTCTTCACCGCGTGTGACTGACTTTATAGGGTCGTCTTTACAGACTGTATCAAGTCAACAGCATACATTTTCCGATAGCGTGAAGGTTGCGGACAAAAAGTCTGCAGAGGATGCCGTGTTTTTAAAGACAAGATTGGCAAATGAACCGTCGTTAGAGTTTTTATTTTCTTTGCATTTTTCTCGGAAACAAAAAAGAAGGGGAGTTGGGCTTTTCTCACCCGCAAAAAGACGCGAACCAGAGGAGATGGTTGATTCTTGTGATAGTCATTTTGGTAAAAAAGAAACCAGACGTAACCGCTTTTATGAAAAACGTTTGGGGTACACGAATGGAGGGGATATCGAACTTGCTGCTGTAAAAGCTACGGTTGCTTGCAGAGAGAAAATGGCCACATCGCTGTACTCCCCTATACCAACGCTGTTAGAAGGCAGGCGTTTTGCGATGAGTGGAGAGCGGCGGGTTAGCATGAAGTCGCCACCTGTGCAGTGTAGTTCACCAAAAAGCCATGTTGAGCTCATTGGAGATGCGCCGATTGCAATTCGTGCGGAATTGTCCAATTTTTTTTTTAGTTGCCAATCACCAAATTGTTCTCAGCCTGTTGCTGCAGTGCCTGTTATTTCGCGCGGCGTGTGTAGTCCATTGTCAAACTCTTCGGATCTACCGCGGTGTCGTAATTTATGTTTGTGGTCGCCGCCACCGTTGTCTTTATCGGTGAATGACACGAGTGTGGATGGAGTGACTTGCGGGGCAGGCCTCCGCGGTGGGGGCTTTGATTTGCCTCCACGACGTTTGGGGCGGTCGTCTGCGTCTTTTTCTTTTCGTCGCATTTTTTCGCCTGTTGAAAAAGAGTCGTTAGTGACAACAACAACAGCTCCGGGTGCAGCAGAGTCTAGTGGAGGCTCCGAAGTAAAGAAAAAGGTAACTGATAGCAGGGGTTCTTGGGGGAAAGGCCGGGGTCCTGAACGTTGGTGGTGTGAGGAGCCATACAAATGGCGTGAGGTTTGTAAAGTAGCGTGTGAATCGCACTTTGTTTTCCAACAGAAAAGTAAAGAAGAGAAGGTGGGGAGGCGCGCACAGAGACACTCGCATTGCGGTAAACTGTAGGAAGGGTGGTTGCTGAGGGCTGGGAATAGCATGGGCTTGTTTTGCGAGGGTGGGGTGGTATGCCTAAAAATGTCTCAGACAGCGGGGTTGGATGTCAAGAACCAAACAAATAGCAAAAAAAATAAAAAATAAAAAAAAAAAAAATTGAAAAATAAAGCATATATGTATATATATATTTTTTTGTGTGTGAAGAGAGATAGTTATGATCATCACAATATGTATGGATATATATATATATATTTTTTTTGTTTTGTTTTTCTTGAGGCTTCCGTTAGCGACAATTATTACTTATTTTTTGACTCTTATAGTTTTGTATTTTTATTGCTGTTGGTTTGTCGGCTATATGGAATGGTAGATTTTATTATTGACACCAAGGCTGATGTTGACCTGCTTCTTTTTGAGCTTCAAAGATTGAATGACATACTGAAGAATGCAGAGTTGGGCGGGCGTTTTTTAACTTGGGGTGATATATGTACGGATTCAACGTTGCAGGAGTTGTTTCAGGAGCGCTTGTCAAGTATTATGAGTGCCGCTAAATATCAGCGCGCCGTAGACTTTTCCTGCGAGCGCTTGTTGATTGGGGATCATGACGATGTAAAGGTGGAGATTTTAGCACCGCACCTTCGTGTTTTGCCTAGGGGTGTTATGCGCAGCCGCTGCAGGCAGGAGGAGCGCAGGGCAGCAATGAAGGATGCAAAGATGAGATTGCTGGAAAAGCACAAGGCGGAAATATTGCGACTTGCTGCGTGGGCTTCTGGCCCGCCAGACGGGATGGGGAATGAGGGGCTGGTGAAACATGACAGGGAAGAGGATCAGGGGAATAATAATAATAGCACTGCTGAGGGTAACGGCGATGGAGTATCACCCTGTGTAGAAGACGATGAGGATGATGTTTTTTCGCTTCCTCCTCCTCCTCCTCCTTTGTTTGATGGTTTTTATGATAGTGGCAATTGGAGTGATGACGACGACGATTTGCCGCAAACGCTACACTCAACACCCCCGCCGCCGCCTTCTTTGGAAGGTGAAGATGATGATGAGGATAGTGTGCCTCCACCACCACCACCTTTAGACAACGATGACGATGACGACGACGCCATGCCATCACCACCACCACCACCTCCGCCGGAATGATAATAGATAAGTCATATAGGCTGTATCTGCAGGTTATTGTGCTGTTATTTTTCTTATTTTAGAAGGAATCCGGTGTTTTATATTGAATTTTTGTGTATGGGACATAATGCCTGATAAAAAAAAAAACACTTGTTACTGTGCTACATAAGTTTTGTATATATATATATATATATATTGATTGTTATTATCTTGTAAACTTTGTTTGTATAGTAACATATTGTGTTACTTACTATTTGCAAAATGAGCGTTGTTCAAAAAAAAAAAAAAAAAAAAAAAAAGGAATTTGCAAAAACACATTTAGTTTTGTGTATATATATGTACATATGTATATTTTTACATATATGCGTTGCAAAACATTTTTTTTTTAATTATTTTTGTGTGTGTGTGTGGCATGTACTTGTGTGTGCTGTTGTCAGCACGTGTACCCACAATAAAGTGTGCTAATCTGCAACTTGAAAACAAAAAAAAAGGGAAAGAGGCAACCAAGCTGATGAGGGTATTTGTACGCCAATGTGCTGTTCTTAAGCGTTATACGGGCTGTATGCGGCACCACAGACAAGCGATTTTGTGTGGGGCTGTTCATGTTGTTGACGCCAAATGCAGTTACAATAGTTCTTGTCTTGTTGAGTCATCTTTAAGCATACAAACTAACACTAACATTGACACTGATTCAAATACCCTGCCACCGTGGCCGGTTGATGAGATTGAGTTCAACACGCAGCTACCTGCTGGCGGACATGACGCACGCCGTGCGCACGAAAAGCAATTGGCTTCTTCTCCATCTTCTACCGCTGAGGAGGCGAAATGTGGGGACTCTACTGATTTTGGGGCTCTTCTGCGACCACAGTCACCAACAGAAGAACAGAAAAATCAGATTAACCGTGTAGAGAAGACACCAGATGGCGTGCGAGCGCTTGATGTTGGTGGGTGGGTTTGTGGTTTGTGTTTTGGTTGTATGCCGCACCGTTCACGTTCCGTTTGTGATTTTTGCCACACGATTCGACATGATGCTGAAAAAGCTGTAGCCGGTTGGCGCAAAAACCGCTTCACATGGTTTTGCAGTCATTGTCGCGAATTCAACTTTGAGCGTGACACGGCATGTCGCTGCTGTGCTTTACGACGAGATGAACAGGTAGAGCTCAATATAGTACACCATGGGCGTATCTTAGACGAGGTACAAAGTGCTCCAGTGGGCTCTGTGATTGTAACGCGAAATCGCATCGCGCGATGGCGTTGTGTTTCATGCAACGAGTCCAACGCACTTCAGTCGTCACACTGTCGCCATTGCAACAGGGAACGCTTTGATTTTTCTGTTTGCTGCCTTTTCTGCAAAGTGCAGCAAAGTATTTGCAACAAGACACTCTACGGCTCTGAGCGATCGGATCGTATACACGTAACTCGTCCATTTGGCATGCATAATTGCTTTCCTCGCTTAGCTCCGGAGTTGCGCTGCATTTCTTGCAAAGGTTCTCTGCATGGTGCCACTGCCTCACCACGCAGTGATGCCTGGCTCTGCGGCTGTGGAGTGGTGAATAACCCTTCAACAATGTCCTGCACACGATGTCGCTTCCCGCGACGACTCCCGCAAACCCCTTTGCTGGAGGAACTACTACGTGTATGGGACTTTGCGAGCACCACAAATTGGTATTGTGAGTCTTGCAACCATGTCAACAGGGCTTCACGGCACGTTGTGGCGCTGGAGCGCAATGCGACGCCACCGCAGCCTCCGGGTGCCCTGGACGGTTCACAGCGGGCGATAAGGGGCGGCGGCATGTGCAAAGGTGCCCGCATTGTGCACGGCCACGCCCGCTGCGAAAGGTGTCATCTTCAGTGGCACAATCAACCTCTGAACGATGGCAAACACTGGCGCTGTGCATGTCTTAAGGTGAACCACAGTGATGACGCGCACTGCCAGGTATGTTATCTTCCTGCTCTAGATGGCATTCGCTCAGATGTGCTCTCTTTTTGGTCACGTGGCGATTGGTACTGTACAAGTTGTCATCGGCAAAATTACAGAGAAAAACTTACTTGTGCCTGTGGTGAAAGTCGTCCAAAAGAGTGACGCAACATATCCACCGTAAAAGTTAAAAGAAGAAAAAAAAAAAAAAAATGCAAAGAGAAACGGGAATAGTTAAACATGCAGGCAGTAATGGGTGAGGTTGAAAGAAGGAGGGTGTCTAGTGAAAAAAGGGAGGAAAGGAGATTAATAAAGCCATGTTTTGCCCGGTTCAGAGGCATTTTGGCTTGGCTGTGACTATGGATAAGGTGGTACTATGGTGACTGCAAATTTTAAGCGTCATATGTTTTATTATTATTATTATTATTATTTAAACCCAAAGTTGAAATTTATTTATTATTATTATTATTATTATTATTATTATTATTATTATTATTATTATCATTATTATTATTATTATTGTACTGTCACAAAATTATATACACATTCCAATTATTAGGGTGCCGGGCATATTATTCTTATTATTATTTTGTTTTTGTTTGCGTGACTGTGAATATAACGTTGCACCGGATTAATGGCATTTTTTTTAAAAGCTATTGGTTTTTCAGACTCCGTTCCAGGTTTTCCGTACACACCGAGCAGTGGTACTACTGGTGATACAATTGTCACAACACCAACACTTACATGGACACTACGCTCTGGTGTTAGCAGTGAAGACGGACGCGCTGTTACCATATTTTCTATTAGTCTTGCAAAAGCGGACAGTGCTGTAAGGGATTTGGCACAAAATGCGATGAAGAAGGCGAAGAGTTTGTTGTTGCCAGGTGTTCTGCGTTGTTACGGGGCTGTGGAACACCAAGGCGTAGTGTACATGGCGATGGAGCCATGTGAGCCGCTAACTAACGTATTACTACGGTCCTCTGATACACAGACTGATGAAGAAAGCGAAGATGCGGAGGAGTTTTTTGTAGAGAGCGCCGCGTTGGGTTTAAAAGCAGTGGGCACGGCTCTCACAACACTCCATTCTAATAACATTGTTCATGGCAATGTGTCTTGCGACTCTGTTTATGTGTTGCCAAGCGGTGAGTGGCGGCTGTTTGGTCTTGAGCTTGCTAGCAGCTTTGGCGATATGGACAGTATTTACAGGCATTATGCGCCGCTATTACCAGAATACAGACGTCCACCAGAAGCATTGCAGATGAATTGCGAAACTGGTGTTCATGTGAGCAGCACAGACTCCTGGGGAATGGCGTGTCTTATTTATGAAGTTTTAGGTTTGCCAAGGGGACAGTCACGGAGTAATCTGGCAGGCGCGCACAAAGTGAGTGATATGCGTGGTTGCCGTTGTCTTCCACGAACACTACAAAGTGGCTTTATGGGACTATGTGTTGTTAATCATAAAATGCGACACAGTGTAGTTCGTTTTTTAGCTAATAGTGAGTTTATTGCTGGTAGTGAGTTTGTGAAGTGTATGCAGGCGCTTGACGAATTTTCTTTGAAGGATTCTGTGGAACGGGAGAATTTTTTTGAGCACATTACCAATGTTGTGGATACATTTTCTAAAAAGGCATGTCAGCGCCTGGTTCTTTCGAAAATTTATGCTACTTTTAACTTTGGTATTTTTTCATCAGTGATTGATCCAATTATGAAAATTGCAGCACGCATAAAAACAACGGAGGAGTACGCTACATATGTTGTGCCGCTTATTATCAGTCTGTTTTCTTCTCAGGATAGGATGGTGAGATATCGTTTATTGCAACGTGCGTCTGAGTATGCATCGATGCTGCCAAAGGATGTTGTGAACGAAAAGGTGTGGCCACTTTTTGTTTCTGGTTTTGGCAGCACAGTGCCTAGTATTCGGGAGTATAGTGTGCGGGCGTTGGTCCCCTTGGCAGGATTATTGAATGAGAATACAATTCGAAATGATGTGTGTAGATATATTACCCAGCTGCAGAGAGATAATGAGGGTGTTATTCGCGCAAATGCCACAATTAGTCTTTGCTTTATCGCTGACGTGATACCTGATGAAATACGTTCTAAAACCCTTGCTTACGGCTTTAGCCGAATGCTGAAAGATCCGTTTGTGCCAAGCCGACTGGGGGCGTTGCGTTCACTTCACACGACGCTTAAGTACCTGACACCGCAACATATTGCGGAAATTGTGCTCCCAGGCATGGGGCCGCTTGCGATCGACACCGTAAGCGAGGTGCGGCATGTGGCTTTGGATGCGCTGCGTGGGGTGCTTGAGCGTCTGGGTGAATATGACACTGAGGAGTTGTCGGCAGTTGAGGAAAAGCAGGGCGTTGGCGTCGGTGTTGCTGCCCACGCGGCCGCTGTAAGGGACGCAGCACCTGATGTTAACAAGAAGGGATTGGGTTTGTTGAAATGGGGCTGGGGCTGGAGCTCCGCTTCTGCGGAGGTTGCGACCCCCTCCCCCGCGGCCACAGACGCAGCCGCGAGGCCGCCTGATGTCACTGCGTCCAATAGAGTTTCGTCTTCTTCCTCAGGCGCTGCTATTGGTGGCATCGTGAATGCACATGAAAGCCTCTCTGCAGCCACGGCATCAAAGACTCTGGCCACACCCGCCACGGGGTTATTGGCTAACGGTAGTTGTATGGGGAATGTCAAAAAGGAAACGACCAACAATGGCGCATTGTCATCGGCATCTGGTGCTTCTGTGGATGTTTTTGCGGATAGACATGTGGATTCAAGCAAAGTGAAGGAACCAGTGGCAGAGAATCGTGCAATGAAGTTGCGAAAAAAGGGCCTTGGTGCTTCACGAGTTGCATGAATGTATGTATATATATATATATATACATATACATATATGCGTCTATATATAAGTTGACTGTTGGAGGTTACATAGATAACAGCAGCATATTGTCTTTTTGCTTACATAAACTTTTTAAAGCAAAATAGTTTTTTTTGGGGGGTACGTATAACCAAAATAAAAAGCAGACATAAAGGAGCAAGAAAAGGCAATGTTTAGGAAAATAAATGAATAAAATTGTACAAGTTTGATTTTTTTTTTTTATTGTTGCATTTACTATTTTTGTGCGCATATGCGACATTCATTTTGTTGTATGTTTTGTAAAGAAATATATTTATATACATATATTATTTATTTAGCTTTATTATTGTTATTTTGGTAATATTGTTGTTTTTATTTATTTATGTATTTATTTATTTTTTGTTTGTCTGTGTCCGGGGGGTGAAGGGGGAGGGGGAAGTTTTTTATTTATAAAAGAACGTGTTTTGGGTGATGGTACTACGCTTATTAACAGAGGCTATTGATCCTGAGGTAAGTGCAACTCTTTTATCTTTTTGCGACTCGCTGCGTTGTGATGCTAAATCGTTGTTGCGTAGTTGCGGGGATATTGTGGAAATGAAAGAAGAGGTGGATGCAATTATGCAGAAACTTTTGCAAAACACATGTACAGAGAAAATCGAATCGCATGCCGGTGTATCGTCTTTGTTATCGTTTGATAGTATTCCAATTCCTACAGAGGAACTGTATGTTGCCGCCGTGACAAAATTGAATTCTTTGCTTCACTCACAAGCACTCCACGGATCTACTGGAGCGAATGATGACCGACCTGTTATTGAACGTCTTATTGTTTTGCTGAAAGTGATTGCTCTGTATCACGTTGCCACCTCGCGGCCGCAAATGGATAAATCGTGCGATCAATCTTCTAGGGGCAGTAGCGGCTGCGTTACGCCGTTGATGCGGCCACATCGTCGTGAAAATGGTTACCAAGAACGCACAAATATCGGGGACCGAAAGTGCTTGGAGGGCGAGGAGAAGGTGAAGGAGGTAAAAATGGCGAAGGAGGCGTTCATTGTTGCTGTGGGTGTTGTTACACGTTTTTCCACTTATGGGGTTTCTATGCGAAAAGAGGGCGGTCCAATCTTGGAAAGTTTTTTGGGCAATTTTGCTGATCGTTCTGCAGAGGTGCGAATGGCCGTATTGTATCTTTTGACGGCCACACTCACGCGATTTGACAATGCGCTGTTTAATACGTTGTTGTATTTACCAGCACTGTTTCCAGAAGTTGATCCTAGAGATCCGTGTGTTGTTCACCCGCTTCTAACTCCGTTGCTTTGGGACTGCGAAAGGCGTGTACGCTGCTTGGCTTCTGCAGTTGTGACCACTCTGCTACGAAAGTTGCACCATAACTTCAAGTATGCTGAGGAGTCACAGAAGAAACGGCAGTCGTTTTCCTCGTTGGCATCGCAAAGTGGAAGGGTACTATCCTTTTTACATGACATTTTTTTTTGGGCATTGCAGTTACCAAGTAAGGAATCGTCGGGGGATGGTGTTTCTACTGTTTCTGTTGGGTCGCATATTTCAAAAGGGGTTATTCTTTCTTCTTTTAGCGTATTGGTGAGATCGACACCGTACAGTCGGTGTCCTCACGCGTTTGACATGGTGCAACAGACTTTTAGGTTGCCTTTTTTGCGGGAAGTTCTTTTGAGAAAGGGATGCGAGAATTTTGTGCCAGCAACTGCATTTCTTTCTAGTGTTTTTAGAGCGGAGGATCCCCCTCTTGCTTTTGTTGTACAGTCGTATTTTTCATCTGTTGAAGCTAAAAGTAACATGAAGCCTAAAACGGCGGAAAGTTGTACTGAGGATGGTTGCACTGACTGTGGCGCACAACTGCTGGGGGCTCTGCTCACGCACGCTGCGGACTGCGTTGATGTTTGGCGATGTGTTGTGCAGCTTGCTCGCATTCATCCATCGATTGTGGGGGCGCACTTTGATGTTCTTATGGGGGCCTCTTGCTCGGTTTTTTGCACAATTTTAACGTTGATCGAAAGTGATCAAGGAATCAACATTAGAACTAACAACGTGACAAAGAAGAATGTAGAGATTGCGAGTGCCACACTAAAGGAGTGTTTGCGGGCTTGGTTTCACTTTATGGGCTATGTGTGGCAGTCGTTTGATGGCTGCCCTGGTGATCCGGCGCTGCGACGGGAGAACATCGCCCACCGTGCGAATTTACTGCAGAACAGCAGGATTGTAGACGAACTTGTATTGCCTGTTCTTGCGTTAACGTCTAATTCTTGCTTAATCCTAGCCGATACCAGACAGGCGGCACTGCGTTGTATGGCGCAGCTTGGAGAAGAATACCTATCATCTCTCTCTGTTGCGAAGCTTGAGGAAATGATAGAGCAGGTGATTGCGAGCGCCACAGCTTATGATAGCGCATTACGAGCGGAGGTTTTTACGACTATGGGCGTTTGGGCGTGGCAGTACAAGGTGTTTGATAAATGGCTTCCAGGCTTTGTTGAACGTGCTGTGTGTGCGCTTTACGAAGATCCCGACTCTGCTGTACGCTCCAAGGCGGCCTTTGCCTTGTCAAATATTACCTCAGGTCTTGAGGAAGGTGTTGAAACTGGTGCGTTACGTAGCTCTTCACACCACATGCAGTTGCTGTGCGATGTTGCTATACACGCAACGCAGGAACATGAGAACCCCGTTGTTGTGAGTCACGGAATCCGCATGATTAGCCATTTGCTGCGTATTCTTAGTTTTGAGGAGCTTATTGACGAGCTGCCTGGGGGTTTAGTTGGCGTGGCTGAAGGATATCTTGATGCCCTTCTTTATTTTTTTTTGCCTTCTAACCGTGACGCCAAGTTGCGCTGGAACGCCGCATGTGCCTTTGGTTTTGGCCTTTCACGGCAGGTGGTGTTTGAGGCGGAGCCGCAAGGGGCAACACGGGCTGTGGAACGGCTTTGCGTTGTTTTGTGCCACGATCGCATATATAAGGTGCGCGCTCAGGCGGCTACTGCGCTTGCAAGGATTCCTATGGCGTGTCTCGCCTCTGGGCTATATGCACCGGAAGACCTCACACCGAAGGTGACGCGTGCGCTTTGTGAGGCCTTGTTGGCATCTAGTGGTTCTACCGAAAATTACACACAATACAGGGAACAGGGCGCGTTGTGTGCCGCACTACGACAAGCATTAGGGGTGATGATTACGAGTGCTGCCCCAAGTGCCATGTTGCAGCGCATTTTTGCTGAATATCGCACGCTTTTAGAGAAGGAGGGGCTTTTGTAATCAACAGTCACGTCATGGGCGTGCTTTGTATGTGTTGGTGGTGGTGGTGGTGGTGATGGTGCTGGGAAGGAGAGCAGATAGTAGTGTATTTCTTGTTATTTATTTTAAAATAAATTAAAATATAGAAATAAATATTAAATTTATTATTATTATTATTATTATCATTATTATCAGTTGATATGCATATATGTTTATATTTGTTTAAACCTTTGTTGAGTGCACTTGGTGCCATACACTCTGCTCATGCCCTTTTTTTTTTTTTTTTTTTTTTGTAATGATGATGAGGAAACGAGATATTGAAAGACGACAGCGCGAGCGATTTATGTGCAATAAGAATCTGGATGACAAGCAGCCAACAATGGAAGAGGCTCTTCGCATTCAGCGGGAGTTAAGGCTTTCTAATCGTGAGCCAATTGCAATTGGGCAAAGTGACCGCATGTTTCCTGCACAATACGGGTCACCGTTGCTCATGCTTCGACGGGTCGATGAGAGTTATGTATTACCGTGTTCTTCTGGTGGATGTGGGAAGCAGCAGCGGAAACACATCTGTCCAGGAGGTAACCGCTTCATTCTGTCTTCGTTAAGCAAGCCATACTATCGTGCGGAGCCGTGTGTTGGTCACAGGGGTAATAATGAACCAATGCAACCGGTCCCGTTGAGGGGAATGAAACCTCCACCTTTTCCAAGCATTGCTGCAAGACTTGAGAACGATGTGGCTCTTGGGCTTGCAGCGTCACTGTGGAAAAGCGGCAATGTCATTGGTCATTGTGACGACCGCCTCGCTCATCTTTTGGTGCTTTCAGTCACGGTCGTCCAGTGTGCGCGGGGCAACATGCAAGACAGCGGCAGCGGTGGGTCATATGTGCCGCGGGAGCTGCGCGAGGCGTTCATGACAGTTATTGAGCACATTGTTCGTCTTGAGTGCGTTGCCGCGGGTGGGATGCCTTTGACGCATAACAGCGATAGCTCGTGGGAGACTGGAAAGGAGCGGCCACGGGGGTCGTCGTTTGGGTTATCCTGCAGATCGGATATTTTCTCGCAGGCAATTGAGGGCGCGGCGCTTGTTATACAAGGCATTGTTGAACCCACTGCGCTAGTGGCCGCGGACATTGCCCCAATGTGGCGGAGGAGTTCTATTGTCCGCACAGCAGCAGATGTGCCTAGCCGCTACGACATTCTTGATGCGATGGCGTGCGTTTTGCAACCGTGTCGCAACTTTATGGTGCGCCGCACGTTCTGCTCTGTTGCACGGCAGTTGGCTCTGGAGGTGCTGCGGGGTGCGGGCAATGGCAGAATTGGGGTGCGTGGTGGTGAGGCGGCGCTTCACATCCTGCAGCGCATTAACACGCGCCCTGTGTATCTCACGCAGGAGGAGCGGGAGGCCGGCCGTTTTTTTCTTTCATTACTGGAAAAAAAAAAGCGTCGCCTATCAGTCCTGTTGTCGACAGACTCTGTCGACAAGGCTATACAGCCGCTTAAAACACTCATTGCCGAGGTGAGATGTTTTTGTGGAGATTGTGTCTGAGCCCACAGCCTTATTTTGCCGTATATATCTTTGTATAATTTCTGTTAGAAACTGAAAAAAAGTATCAGCGTAATTGTAATATCTATAAACCGTTTTGCCCCAATAAAAGTTGGTGACACCCTACTGCTTTTTTTTTTTTCCTTTTTTTTTTTTAATGCTTATTTTTTTTATTATTAATATTAATATTAATAATAATAATAATATTATTATTATTATTATTATTATTATTATTGTCAGTTATATACATGTAGTCAACATTTATGTAAGCATTTTGTATAAATACTGCTAATGTTTTTTTTTTTTTGTTGTTTTGATATAAATACAAATAAAAGTTTAGAGTTATAGACTTATATATATATATATATACATCTATATTAAGGTATATTATTTTATGTATATTTGGTTATAAAGACGCGTGAAAAAGGAATGAAAGATTGCGGTCTTGTCGGATGTGGGTTATACCATTTGCACAGTATCAGATGATTTTTTTTTTTGCTAACTTGTGGCCGACTGACTGTAGTTGTTAATTACGACGAAAACACGCGGATAAACCTTTTTTTTTTTGTGCTTTTGCTGCACAGGCGTAGTGCGTTGGTTTGACAATTATGTTTAACGGGACTCCAACAGATTTTGTTGCGTATATTCAACAGAGTGCACTTTATTGGCGATGATTTTATTACTCTTGAAAGATTTGTGTAGTAGTTGAGAACATCTAGTACGCTGCTTATATGCGACTGAAAAAAAGGACTTTTAGAGTCTTGGGGATCTTTCATATGTTGCGTCTTGGGTTTGTAGCAAATGGGTTGGTGCGGAACTGTTCTTTGTATGTACAGCACAGAGTGTTGTTAGGGACAGAACTATTGCTAAACCCATTAGTTATTTGCATTGCCAGGCTTCTGAGAGGGTTTTTGTGTATATGAGGGGCGAGTCTTTATTGGTTTTTTGAGGGAAATTTTAACATTAAGGGAACATCTCTTTTGCCCCGACGCACGGGCTGATTGCCTTTTGATAGACCGCCTATTGCCCGCGTCTTTTAGCGAAGAAACAAACGGTCAGAGAGCACAGAAAAGTTACATTATGTTGCTTTTAGCGCAGCGGCCGCGCTGGGCTTTGTTTAGATTGGTAGACGATGTCATCTTGCCTGAGCGTGTACAGTGTTTATTTTGTAAGACGCTACAGGAGGTTTTTTTTTTTTTTTATATAGAGTTTATTGAACAAGAGTTTGGTTGGGTTCATGTGAGGGAATCCATCTCTTATATGGGGGCACGGTATGCCGCTTTTTTTGGGTTTAAGGAGTTGCGCCAGTAAGTTAATGTTTACATTGTTTTATGTATATCTGTTTTCTTAGTCATAGCCTGCGCAGTAGCGATGTTGTGTTGACATCCCTTGCTGCGGGCTCGTTGGGAAAAGCTAAACTGAAGTTTGTAATGCGACTTTGATTTTATTTTGGTTATTTTGACTTGTTTGAATTTTTAATTTTTTAGCTTTAAATAAGGCGAATAAAACATAACAGCTGCATTAAAAAAAAGAAAAGAGAGAGAGAGAGGGATGAGAAAAGAGAGATATATATGTATATAGAGAGTAAGTGCTCTATGTGAGTTTATAACTACTTTGATAATCAGTCTGGCAGACTTGTTATCTTTGAAAGGAAATGACTGGGGCAATGATGTGTGTGTGGGGTGGGGTGGGCGGGGGAGGAGGGAAATTGGGTTTGGTGGTGAATATACTTTTTCTTTTCTTTTTTTTTTCTTATTTATATTCTTTGTTTTTATTGTTTTGGCAAACAAAAAAAAAAACAAAAAAACAAAAAAAACATTGACAACAAATGAATCAATAATAATAACAATAAAATGTAAACAGGCCAGAAGAGGCAAATAGAAGAGTAGTGGGTAGGTTCTGTGAGGGGGGCGCGAGGCAGAAGAACTTTGGAAAATGTTGCGAGAAAAGTGGGAGAAGTGCACCAATGCCTTGGAGACTCTTTGGACTGTTGGCAGCCATCTTCGCGCTGTTTACAATGGCTCAAAGAACGAACAGGAGCGACGTAAAGACGTTCGGGCAACGGTCTTTCGCATTGCGGTTTTTGCAGCTCTTTTTGTGGCGTTTGCGACGTTGGATTCCTATGGGGACCCAATCGAGGCTGTCGCTGGGGTGACCCGTGGGGCGTTGCATCTTCTGCGGAGACAGAGTTAGTAAAATAACTGATAAGTAAAAAAAAAAAGTTGATGATTCAGCTAAATGCTTTTTGCTACCTATTCCTTTTATTCCTTTTTTTTTTTTTTGTTGGGGTGTGTGTGTGTGTGGTAAAGAGTAGGGAGTGAATGTGAGTTGTGGTGTTACTATTACTGTTTTTGCTGCTTTGTATAGTTTTATACTTGTTGATGAATAAAACACAGACACACACACATATATATATATATATATATATATATGTTTATATAGTGTTGTGTCTTTGTGTGCGCACATGTATGTTTTTTTGCTTGGTATTTAGCCAGCAAAAGAAAAAAAAAAAAAAATATATATATATATATATATATATATATATATATATATGAGTTACATTACTTATTTTATTGTTTTAATATTTTGTTTTTTATATATTAGTGTTAAAAAAAAATAAATAATAACAACACTAACAAGAGTCAGACAAAATAAATTTGTTTTGCTTGAGTAAATGACCAAAGACGTCAGTGTAGCAAAAAGGCAAGGTCGAGAGCCACGAATGGAATATGTCTTACCATCTATTCTTTTCTGGCCTACAGTTGTTGCCTTTTTTCTTTTAAACTATCTGGCGTGGTTCACTACCGTCAACGCGGACGGTACTGATCTTATATTGCCACCAAAAGTTTTCGCCATGCAGAAAGCGCGGGCTGCAGGAGCCGTAAGTGCAGGTGCCGATCACTTTTTTGACCCTCAACTATTTCTGGAGGATACCGTGATGCGTAGTCTTTTCCGTGTGAGTCGCCGAATTGGTGGAATTGATGGGGTGCGGGCTGTGTGGTGTCTCGCGTGGATTGCCCACTGCATGGAGCTTGGAATTGCCGTGCGTATTTGTCTCTCCTGCGGGGTGAGGCCGGTGGTGTTTGTTGTTTACTGTGCGATGGTGCTCTGCGGGGGTTTCACGCAGCTGCTGCCGATGATTTACGAGAGGGACAGGTACTTGTCGCTGCTGGCGAAATCGAAGATAAAAAGAGAATGACGGGTATACAGGAAAAACAAGAAGAAAGAAGGAGAGAGCCGGTATGTGTGTGTGTGTGTGTGTGGAGGGGAGTCAAACAAGAGGGAAATGAACAAGAAGAGGGGGACCGGGTAGTATCGTTGCAAACGTGATGAAGACTGTTGATATATAAATATATATTTATGCTTTTTTTTTCTTTTTCTTTTTTGATTTTTTATTAATAGGTACGTTTTTTTTTTTTTTATTATTTAAATCAACATTTTTAAAGCATGTTGCAGCTTTTAAGGAGGATTGTTGAAAATATAATGACTTTAAAAGTAAATAAAAAAGGCTTAAAAAAAAAAAAAAAAGAAGAAGGCTTTTATCCTACTGTGTTTATTAATATGATGTTGATTGTTATGACCACAGTGTTTTTTTTTTTTTTTTCTTAAAGTATTAAGTTGAATTTGTTTTTTGTATGACGAATTTACTTTTTTTTTTTTTTGTTTGTTTGTTTTTTGCTTGTTGTATTGCGTATGTAATGTATTCATATGTTGTTTAACTTTTTTAAATTTTTTGTGTTTTTGAATGTAAATAAACTAATAAACAAAAAAAGAAGGACAGACATATAGGCCTAACATACAGAACAGAAAAGTAAGAGAAGAAGTAGGAAGTAAAAGTTTTTAAGGCTTACAGACGAGATTAAAAACAAACAAAGTAGTAAAATTAAACACACAGACAGACAAGCATTTATATTGTTTTGGGTAAGGTGCGGGCTGTATTGTTTACAGTGACTCAACGCACGAATCACCAGAAAAAATAGACGCAAAAGGACAGAGTGGCGGGTTGCCGCTCTCTCTTTTGCAGCTACGGCTGCGCAAACCGGGAGTCCGCTACTCCGCTCCATGTGTTTCGCACACAGGCGTGGGCGGGCAATCTGCATGCGCACAAAACGAGGCGTTATTTACTCACATTCCTGACCAAAGGTCTCACAGCGGGGTGTCATCATCACCATTTGAAAACGCTGCACATGTCTCTGGCGGCGATTGTGTGCCTGCGCCAGCGTATTTGTTCAGCCGCAGATTGCAGCCTGGAACGCCAGCAGAACTTTCACGTCGTGCCAACGTCATTGCCACGGGCCCTACAGAAACGATACATACTAGAACTAAAACCACATCTTTATCTGCGGTGAAACGCTCCGGTGCGAATCAAGTCAACGGGGATTGCATAATGGCGCTCATTGACAATCGTGCCAGCGAGGTTGGTGTTGCATTGTGCCAACTTTCTTCCTTGGGGATTATTATCACACAATATGGCGATAGTGTGGCTTTTGCCAAGACATTGTCCTTTGTGTTTTCCCGAAATCCTGTGGAGGTGCTCGTACCGGAGACTGTTGTTGAAGGTAAATTTGTGCAGACTCTTCTGCGCCACTTTCATGATGTCACTTTTACTGGGGTGCAGCGACGTACCTTTGACGAGGCCCGCGGCGCACATCGTTTGCTTGAATTAATGTCTACAGATGAGGCTTGCCTGGAGGTGAGCAATACTGACCGTTATCTTTGCGTTGCGGCTGCCAACGCCTTGATTGAGTTTCTTGAAATGACGTACAGCTACACTTTCTTCCCTCACACTTTGCGGGTGCAGTACTTGGCGCTTGAGAACTACATGGAGGTCTCGAGACTTGCTGCGCGAGCCTTGAACCTCATTGCCACTGGATCACGGATGAAATCCCAGCAGAATAAAAATGTTGGTTGTGGTTATGGTAGCGGTGGTGGTGGTGGTGGTGGTAAAGAACGTTCGGCCCGGAAGTCTTTTTTTTGTGGTTCGCGCGACCAGCAGAAATGCGCCTCGCTGCTACCGCTTGTGGATGCCCTTAATCACACAGTGACAGGCGTGGGCAGACGACTGCTGCGTTCCACTGTTTTACAGCCTTTGCGTGACATTGCAAGCATTGAAATGCGTTACGACAGCGTTGAATGGCTGCGGAATAACGATGGGGCACTCGTTGTTTTGCGCCGTTCTCTTCACGCCTTTGGAGGCGATAACCTTGAGCGGGTCATTTCCAGTTTTTCGCACGAGCCAAAAGTGCAGACGGTAAAAACTATGCAGCAGCGTATTGAGGCAGTTATGACCTTGTGGCAGCTTTTGGGTGCTGCCATACAGTTAACAAAAGAGCTGCGTAGATTCCTATCTAAGGGCAGTGATGAGGTTAATAGGGCTGAGGGAGAAAGTGTTTTTGGTAATGGAAGATACAATATTAATCTTAAGAGGGATACTAGCAGCAGTAATGACATGAGTGTTAGCGTTGGCAGAGATGATGAAAACGTTGATAATTGTGAGTGTTGCTATACTGCTGTCCCTTTCTTTGAGAAGCAACATAATTGGCACAAGAGGAAAAGACTTGAAGACGACGATATAGAGAATAAAAGATGCTTAACAGGAAGTTATGACAATGGTTCTGGTTTTTCTGATGAGGATGGGGATAATGTCTCTAAGACCAACCAGGGCTCAACCACACTTCTTTGTAAACTTTTAGAGACCCTTACAGTGTGCTGTATGGAAGATATATGCGCTGAAATTTCTTGTTACCTTGATGAGGATGTCGTACGAGCTACCACTAAATCTCGAACAGCAGGCGCTTCATCCTTTTCTTCCTTGTCTGCCGCTGGTGCTACTTCTGCACTGGCACAACGTGCACGACGACCCAGCGGCGCTGCTCTTCAGTTGCAGCAGTGTTTTGCTGTTAAGCCAAATATTAGTGGTACTCTTGATGCGGCACGATATCAATATAGTCAGGCGGTTGAGGCGATGTTTACGCTGGCAGATGGGTTAAGGCAGCGTTTTGGCGTGGGGTCTCTGCGTGTATCATATGACGGCGTACGTGGGTATCATTTTGTCTATGATTCCAGACACGAATGCAACGCTCCTGATGATGTGTTTCTAAAAAAGTACTCTGGCGGAAGTCATTACTCCCTTTATAACAGCAGTTGCATGACGATGGATATATCGCAGAAAGGAGGAGAGTGGGATTATTATACCAACGGAAATACTGCTGCTGCTGCTGGTGGTGGTGGAGGGAGAACAGCTGCCTTGCTGGGCGAAAGCGCGCAACTTGCATTTGGCGAACATTCTTCAGTTGGGACTTTGCAGCAGCAGCCGCCGTCCCAACAGCCACTTTTGTTTCCCTCTAATAATGGTGCTGAGGTGGCAGGGTCAGAGATAGTGAATGGCAAGAAAGATCTTACAAAGCACCAGGTGCGTGGAAGGTGGGTAACATGCACAACAAGGGAACTGCTGATTTTACGCCGCAACGCGGAAGACGCCGTTACGGAGATTCTTTGTACACAAGATGGTCTTGTGCGCCTTTTGGTTGACTACCTTAGGCAACGGTTGGGGAAGTTACAAGCCGTATGTGAGGCTGTCGCAATGCTAGATCTTTTGCTGGCGTTTGCGACGTACTCTAGAATGGCGGGGTGCATGCGGCCGACACTTCTGAGGCCCGACAGATTGCTTGGGAGCTCAGGCGGCACATATTTTGCGGAGGCGCGGCATCCCGGTGGACTGGCGACTGCGAACACCATTCGGTGGGATGATGACGCCAATGTCTTGTTGGTTACAGGCCCTAATGCGGCAGGGAAAACAACGCTTTTGCGACAGGTTGGTCAGCTGATGACTCTTGCTCAAAGTGGATGTCTTGTCCCCGCAAGGGCGGCTGCGCTACAGCCATGCGATCGTCTTATTGCTCACATGCTCTGCGACGATCTTGAAGATGCGACTATTTCCTCTTTTGGGAAGGAGATGCGGGAGTTGTCCTACTTGTGTCTGCATGCAACACGAGATAGTATGGTGCTGGTGGACGAACTGGGCCGGCGTACGGCGGTGCGTGAGGGAACCGCAATCGCGTGGGCTACCATAGAGTTTCTTGTTGAGACGCGATGTCGTGCAATTTTTGTGACGCACTTTGCTCCTTTGACGCGTCTTGAGGGATCCTTACGTGGCGGCGTGAAGAATTATCATCTTGCGGTGGGAACAGAGAGCGGGACGGAAGACAGCGCAACAGCGGATGGAGCAAAAGCAAGCAGCAGACCGTCATGTACGCTTCGTTTTGAATATCGGCTTCTGCCTGGCCCTTCACAGGTGGATCACTATGGACTGCGACTTGCGGAGCGTATTGGTTTCTTTGCGCCAGCGCTTGAACTTGCGAAGGAACTGATGCCGCTAATGTCCGCTGGTGGTGTTTTGGACAACACGCGTTGTTTTACCAAGAGAACCGTTACGTGCGACGCAACGATACCAGATGGAGAGAAGTTATGCAAAGACGATAAAATTTTATCCGTTTTTGCGGACAACAGCAATAGTGACTGCAACCGTGATATTAATGACATTAATGTTGCGAGTGGCAGTAGTGGCGGTAACAAGAATAGTAGCAGAGTAAGGGGTGAGAACGATAATAATAAGGACGGAAACATGGACCTTACAGCGCGCTTTTCTGGAGTTACTGAGATTTCTTCAATCAATATTGCAAGTGATGAGTCTCACGGCGCTGAGGGCTTGGGGGCTTTTTCTCTAACATTGTGATTAATTTGGTATTGTTGGGGTTTATGTTTTTTTAACTAGTGCCGTAATACAACCATTAATTGTTTTTTTTTTTTTTTTTTTTTTTTTCTCTCTTTTTTTTTTTTTTTTTGTATTGGTGTTGGTTTTAGCAGAGAGTATTATTTTTATTTTTATTTTTATTATCATATATGTATATTTTTTTGGGGGTTGGTGCATAGTAAAGTTGTTTATTATTAGTATTTGTTTTGCTTTGGCTTAGTGTTTTGTTGGAGATGCGACTTGTTCTGTTTTAAATGTAATATGGTAGTTGCAACAAGATTTATTTATTAATTTTTATTTTTATTTTATTTTTTTAAAGTACATAAATGAATTGTCGACGATGTGTTTTGCTGTGGAATCAGGCCCTGTGCAAACGTACTGGGTCGCGGTGCAGTTATAATTGTTTTTCTGGGGCCGTTGGCGTTGAAATTGCATCGATCCAGCATGGCCTGGCGTTATCATCATCATCTGGAGTTACAATTCGTGGTCGTGTGGAGAATTTACGTGTTTGTGGGAAGGTGGCGTTTATTCACCTCCGTCAGCCGCCTTTTTACTCAATTCAGGTGGTGGCTTTGGGTGCGGACATTACGAGGCAGGTGAGGGCAATCACTCCAGAGTCCATTGTGAACGTTACCGGCACCATTCTGCCCGCATCGCGGCCCGTAGCGTCTACTAGCTGCTCTAATTACGAGCTTCACGCAGAGCATATTGATGTTATCAGCAAGGCGGAGTCGCCACTTCCGTTTCCAGTAAAGGACTGCCACACAAAGTTGGATACACGCTTAAATTATCGTTTTATGGACCTGCGCACATCACTGATGACTGCAGTGCTTCGCGTTGTTTCTTTTATTGGCCAGAGTTTTCGTAACCACCTTCTTTCTCGTGATTTTGTTGAGATATACACTCCGAAACTAGTTAGCACGGCGTCAGAGGGCGGGAGTGCGGTGTTTACACTTGATTATTTTGGACAGCCGGGGTATTTGGCGCAATCACCGCAGCTTTACAAACAACTTGTGTTGCTGGGGGACGCGATGCGTGTGTTTGAGATTGGCCCAGTTTTCCGCTCTGAAAAGAGTTTTACGCACCGGCACCTTACTGAGTTTACTGGCCTTGACGCCGAGTTTGTCATTGGCCACTCATACACGGAAGTGCTTGATGTGCTAGAGGCTCTTGTGTGCGACATGATTAGTCACCTTCAGGGCGAGCACGCGGTGTTGTTGCGTCGTGCCCGGGAGGCGCTAAATGAGGTTGGCCCAAGTGGAGATCAAAAGCCTATTATTAAGCAAAAGAACGATGAGGAGAAGCAGGCGTGTAACAAGGAAGGGGAAGAGGGAGCAAAGGGGAATACTAGTAACGCGAGGAAAGACATGGTGTTGGAGATTTCAGAGGAGACGCTTGATCTGTACCGTCCATTGTTTAGCGAAGCGACTGAACTGCTATTGTCGAAGGATTGTTACAATGGACGCGTTAGCGGCAGTGGAATGAGGAACGCAAAAGGTCGCCAGCCAAAGGTCCTGCGTCTTGCCTTTGTTGATGCTGTGCGACTACTTGTTGACAACAACGTGGCGGAGCAGCAGCTGACGGACTTCACTCTTTTGCAGGAGCGGTGTCTTGGGGAGTTGGTGCGGGAGCGCTACGGCGTTGATGTTTATGTTGTTGACCAGTTCCCTGTAGCGTCGCGGCCCTTCTACACTATGCCACACCCAAGCAGGCCCGGGGTGACGTGCGGCTTTGACATGTACTTGCGTGGTGAGGAGATATGCAGCGGCGCACAGAGAATTCACGACCACGCGCTGCTGCTGAAAAACATGGAGCGTATGGGAGTGGATGCGAGTCGTTTAAAAAATTACGTGGACGCGTTTCGTTACGGCGTGTGGCCGCACGGTGGTTTTGGGCTGGGATTGGAGCGTATTGCTCTTTTTCTTCTTGGCGCAAAAGACATTCGCCAGGTTGCACTTTTTCCACGGGACCCACGGCGATTGACACCATAGAATTTTTTTTAGAAAAGTTTCTGTCGTAGTAATTTTGCAAAAAAAGGCTTATGGTGGGTTAGGGTGTTTCGCAGTTGTTTTTTTTTTTTTGAATACATAAATGAATACATATATATATATATTGCTGTATGATAAGTTACTTGTTATTTCTTAAAAGATTTTTATCTGTTATTCTGTAGCACTGAAAGAAGACGAATGCTAAACAAACAAAAAAAAAAATATTTGAATACTGAGGGGACGAAAAAGGAAAAAAAAACACAAAAACAGAAACAAATAGGAAAGCAAGAACCGCGCAGCAACAAGATAAATAATTGTGTTAGCAACACACACCAAAATAAAAGAGTAATGTCAGCAAGCATTGAAGCACGTGTTGCTTCTCTTTCTAGCCGGTACATGTCTATTGAAAAAAGCATTGACGAGTTGCGACGAATGTTGCAACATTTGAGGACTACAGCGGGGGATGTACCCGGAGCGATTAGGGAGAAGACACGTTATCGTGATCCGTCTGACCTAAAGGAGTTACAGCCGTGTCCACAGGACACCCCAGAAGTGGCTGCATTACGCAAGTGGTGTCTTACCCACCGACTACACAGCGCATTTTTTTGCTGGGTCCCGTCTGACTATTATTCACACTCACTGCAATGGTGGCGTGACGTTTTGGGGGCGGCTTCAATTCAGCACCTTTGCAAATCAGTTGTTCTTGAAAACACACATTGTGTCAACACGGACTGCTCTGTTCGTGAGAACTCACGCTACTACATTATTGTGTACCAATACACGGAGAAATTTGACGCGGAGCTCCTTATATTGTACGTGAAAGATATGAACAAAGGGCTAGGAAAGAAAAAATTCAACTTTCGACTTGCCAGTCCTGAGGTAGCGCTGCAGTTAACGGGGTTTGGTTATGGCGCTGTGGCCCCATTTGGGACTTCAGTTGACATTCCTGTTATACTTAGTGATCATATATTGAGATTATCACCTCCTGAGTTTTGGATGGGTGGCGGCCATGTAGACTGCAAAGTTCGTGTTGATGTTGAAGATTTTGTTGATGTTATTAAGCCCATTGTTGCCGCCATCACAACAAAGCGGAGTTCTGAGGAGCTGGAAAACCTTCTTGAGTAGGAACAAGAAGCGACAAAACAAAACAAAAAAGAAAAAAATTGCGAAAGAAAAAACAAAGAAAAAGGGTGATATGATACAACCAGAAGTAACACCCAGAATACTTGCTGTGAGCTGTGGTAACAAAGAATGATGATGATGATGATGACAAAACTGAAAGAGTAGGGTCTTTGGTTTTATTGCCGTGTAACCGCTTTTTTTTTATGATTATTTTGTGTTTTTGTATGGAGGTTTGATGAAAAACAAAAAAACAAAAAAAACACCGGTGTATGAATTACCATAACCACAGCAACAGTTGAAGGCGCATTTTTTTTTTTTTTTTTTGTCTAAATTATATAAAACATATATTTTTGCTATATTGTGATATGGAGTTAAGGGTTACACCAACGCCTGATGAGAGTGATAGGGACACTGGTTTTATTTTAGTTTTTTAAATGTGGGAAAAGCGATAAAAAAGAAGACAAAGCAAAACAGGTTCTTCCCCATCCCTCAAAAAAAACAAAAAAAAACTACATATATATACATATATATAAAGAAAACATACCAAAACGGGAAGGTAGGAAAACGTGGTGAAAGAAATAAGCCGATACATAAAAAAGGCGAGAGGAATAGTTTGGGGTAGGGGATTGACACCGAGCAAGAAGAAGAGAGAACGAGAAGAGTTTGGTCAAGAGGGGAATTGGTTGCATTATTTGTATTCATGACATTGCCACGTTGTAGCCCGCTCTGTTGTGTCCTTATCGACATTGGCAGCAGTTGCAGTGTGACGCTGCCGTATTTTTACCAGGAGGTGTGCCCCTCACTGCGCGAGGAGTTGGCCCGCATAGCGGCGTGTCGCGGTGGGCGGCGTCTGTGGGCCGAGGGCAAATTGGGCGACTCTTCCACCCCGCCGCTCTCATCGCTCCGCCCCTGCGCATTTGCCGCCGAGCACCCGCGCCTGCAGCACAACAGTTGGCACGCGGCGTGGGCGGCGTATTTGCAGGAGTTGCGGCGACGGTGGCGACTGCCGCCAGCCGCGCCGGGCCCCGCAGAGGACGTGCCTCTGATGGGCGCGCAGTCTCCGTTGATACGCGTTCCTCTTATGAATGCGGGTGCGCAGGCGGAAACGGAGATGACGATGGAGTTTTTTCGTGTGGATGTCTTTATTCCAATTCATGTGCAAATGTGCCATGTGATGCGTCGAATTTTGGGGAGGCGGGATCTTCCGCGTTTACTGGCCGTTGGGGTTGTGACGCCTACCCAGCATACCGAGTATTTTGTGCAGGAAGCACGGCGTATAAACGAAAAATTGCCTGGCGCAACGCTTTTGACCGACTCTATACCGAGTATTCTTGTGTACGACTCAAAAGGGCTTCAGTTTAGGTCCTTGTGAAAAGTACTATTATTATTATTAGTTTTTATTTTTGAGCATCATATCTGTGCACGTATGTATGTGGCTGTATCTGTGTGTGTTTTGTGTTTATGTTTTTGAAATAATGTGTTAGGCTTTTTACACGTTTGTTTTGCTATTATTAGATAATAATAATAAAATAAAAAAAAGTGGTCGAATAAAGGAGTGTTTATTAATAACGGATGAAGGATAGACAGGGAAAAGCGCCTGTTGTGCCGCAAGTTATTGGCACTACGGGGGGGATAAATTCTGAGCGATCGGCGGGGGCAGAAATTGTACGCAAACTATTCTTGGCGGGATTAACTGTAATTGATTCATTTAACCCTGTTGTGATGTGTTTTGTAGCTGGGTTTGAAAAAGTTTTTTTATTTATGAAACAACATCACCTAAATCCACTAGTAAAGGTTATATTTGGTCTTGCAGTCTGTTTTTTTGGCGGCTTTTTTACGTTACTTATCACCGCAATTGAGGTTGTGCGTCTTACAACATGGGATACCATGAAGGCAAACATTATGGAAATTTATAAGAACTACTGTGTTGCGCGAGAAGCAAATTTAAAAGACAATATGGTTGATCTCAACGAAAATGGTATTCCAGATGTGTCTGAGATTGACAAGAATGAACTTTTTTCGCGAAAACTTTGGTTGTTTTGCAACTCAGTAGACCCAATCGGTCTGCAGCAGGCACTTCGTGAGTTGTCTTTTTCTTGCTTTGCAGTTTTGTCATCACTTAGTGGCAGATTTACGATATCAATTTCGTGTGGTTGTAGTATTGCAGATTTTTTACGAAAACATATGCAAGTGAGGGATACAATTGCCGAACTGCTTCCTCCACAACAGAAGAAATTGGCTGGAACAATATGCAACATTTTTTTTTACTCTCTTGGAGTTTTTTTTGCACTGTTATTTGAACAGTATATAATGACAGCACGCAGTGCGGCTCGTGGGGCGCAGTTGTTTATGGAGCATTTAATTCTTTTGGGAAAGGAAAGTGATTTAATAGAAAAAGACGTTACCCCTGACTCACGAGAAGCTGAAGTAATGATTTTTGGTTTGGCTTTTTTGGGTTTTGTTTGGCAAGTATCTCAGAACTTTTTGCTACCATTTCCGTTAAATATATTGCTTTTTCCATTAACAATGACAGAATGGATTTTGGGGTTGCTTATCAGGTACTTTTCATATGCCCAGTTTAGGTAGGGGATTGGTGGATAAAAAAAGAGCGAAGTAGTATATCTAAAAGGGAAAACGTAATGAATTTTTTTTTTTTTTTTTTTCTTAAGGTATTACATAATAGTTACCATTGTACGTAGACACATATATATATTTATATCTATATATCTATAGGGCAATATATTGTTTATTATTATTAATAATAGTTGTGAGTGTTGCTAACTTTTTTAACAGAGTCGTATTTTTATATTTATTTATTACAAGGATATATATATATATTAAATGCAACTGTAGTTTTTTAAAAATTATTTAATACATGTGGTAAAATTAAATCTTTATATATGCATATATTTTTATTTTTATTTTTATTTTTTTTGTGCTGTGGTGGAACAACAAGAACAAGAAAAGTATAAAGCACTAGGAAAAACCACGAGAAATTTAGGTTTGATATTATATAGTTATCTCCAATATTTTTATACATATCTTTTTACTGGCTTATATATATATATATATATATATATATATATATATAGGGTAGAAATAAACAAATAAACAGTAACACATACATACATACATACATACACAGAAAAAACAACAAGAACAATAAGAACGAAATAAAAATGGACGAGGATATAGGTTTACAGCGTGCAATTTATTTTTCTTTTCAATCACAGAGGGGTAACAGCATTCCTTCTCACCCATGGAACACTGTTACGGCACACGCACACACGTCCTGCAGGTCTCGCGTTGGGAAGCGAAATGCTCTTATGCGTGAGGGTATTATGCCAACCATTCCACGGTCGAGTAAAGAAGGTATATTTTCTGTGACCTCTCGATCTTTTCCCTCACCTCACCGACATGAGTGGGCAGGTGTTTTGGATGAATCTGCCAGCCCTCCAACAGTTCCTTTACATCTTCGACCAAGTGATCGTATACCGGGATGGACTTTAATGTACTCTGGGGGACATATACGTCGACAAAATACCGCCGGTTCACAATTGGTACTTATAGGTGCCGAGGTTCATAATGAGCAAACTATGAAAGTAGATTGCTGTAATTTGTTGTTACTTCGGGCGGTGGCTCCTTTGCCTAATTTGCAAGGGTCATCGTGTTTTACCGCGCAGGTGCATCCTTTGGTTTCTCCAGGGCACTATGCAATGTTTGGAATGGGGATAACACCAGGGGCAGGAGAGGAAAAGAATGGTTTTACGTTGATTGTAGTGCATTTTGACTCATCTGGTGCTGCATTTCTCTCAGTGGAACGTTGGCATGTAACAGAAGAGGAAGTTTTTGAACGGTTAGAGATATTGGAACCAATGAGGACGCTTCGTTTGATTAGGGATCGTGTAACCTTGTCGCTTGCAATAACATCTGAATACATGGAGTTATCTGTTAATGGGGATGTTTTTTATCCCGTTATTGCTATCCCTGGTCTTGTTTTGGGCACAGGACATCCAATTATTCTTTCAACAGGTGGTAAAATACTTATAAGAGACCTGGCTATTGTTGAAGGTGATAAACCGCCAGCAAGTCGTTCGTGTGGAAAAACATTTTTTACCACAAAAACGCATAAAAAACCTGGATTTAGAAAAGGAGGTTTGAAGATTTTGGAAGAAGAAGGTGATTTTGGCTCAACAAAAAAATTAAATATGAGCACTTCGCCATCAGTGTCTTCACATGAACGACAAACTGGGAAAAAAAAAGCATCTCTTAAAGAAAGATCAGGTTTTACTGCAGAGAACAGCCTTCCTTCAGGTATTGTTGCAGAATATGCCGAGCGTATTGAGTCTGAGATTATTGAACGTTCTCCTAATGTACGGTGGGAAGATATTGCTGGTATTCCTGAGGCAAAGCGACTATTGCAAGAGGCAGTAATTTTACCACTTTTGGTACCTGAATTATTTACAGGTATTGTACAACCATGGAAAGGTGTTCTTTTGTTTGGCCCTCCTGGGACAGGAAAGACAATGCTCGCGCGGGCCGTTGCTACAAGTGCAAAGACAACTTTTTTTAACATAAGCGCTTCATCGCTTATCAGCCGTTATTTTGGAGAGAGTGAAAAAATTGTTCGAACATTATTTCAACTTGCTCGTCATTACGCTCCATCAACTATATTTTTTGATGAAATTGACGCTCTTATGTCTGCTCGTGGAGGCAATGAACATGAGGCCAGTCGTCGTGTAAAAAGTGAAATGCTACAACAGATTGATGGATTGGTTTCTGATAAAGACAAGCGTGTAATGGTTCTTGCAACAACAAACCGTCCATGGGATTTGGATGAGGCTATGCGACGACGCCTGGAAAAGCGCATTTATATTCCATTGCCAGATCACGAAAGCCGTATTGAGTTACTGAGAAAACAGACTAATGGTGTTAAAATGGATGCTGATGTTGATTTTAAAAAAATAGCAGGTGATAACACTGAAGGGTTTAGTGGAGCCGATTTAAATTTGTTGGTTCGTGACGCGGTGATGATGCCGATGCGAAGACTCATCGCGGGGAAGTCACCTGCCGAAATTGAGGCGCTGAAGGAATCAGGGAAGATGGTGCTGCCTGCGGTTACAATGCGGGACTTTGAAGAGGCGTTGAGTAAAATTCAACCATCTGTTTCGCAAAGTTCTCTTAAGGACTTTGAGACATGGGCAGAGGAGTTGGGTTCTGCATGAGCAACAAGAACAAGAACAAAAAACAAACAAAAAACAAAAAAACGAAAACAAACAAAAAACAAAAAAAAAAAAAAAAAAAAAAAAAAAAAAAAAAAAAAAAAAAAAAAAAAAAAAAAAAAAAAAAAAAAAGAAAGATGGGCAATTTGTCAATTGTTTATCCGTTTTTTATTTTCTACTTTTGCTTTTATCAAAAAAAAAAAAAAAAAAATTAGTAAGAAGTTATATCTCTATATCTATAGCTGTGTGTTTGTGTGTATTTGTACGTACGTATGTTTTGGTGTTGTTAAGGACAATTTTGGGTTAGGAGTTTATTTTTATTAGTTTCATTATTATTAGTATTATTATTATTATTACTTTTTTTTTTTTTTTTTTTTTGTGCATTTGCGCACTGATTTAGTAACTTAAAAAATTTTTTTTTGTTATTAATATTATTTTTATTATTTATAAATTTACGTTTACAAGTTTAAAAATAAATAATCAAATAGGATAATAAAATACTGAAATAATAATGTATGTAAATATATATAAATGTTTATGTGTCGTATATTTTGCAAGGTAAATAAATGAAGTCAAAAACAAAAAACAAAAAAACAATTTTATTGTTGTTACTGTTATTATTATTTTTATTGTTGTTTTATTTTATTTTATTTTTTTTTTTGGGGAGGTGAGGTCTGGGGTTGGTGGGGGAGGGATGTGTATGTTTGTAAAAAAATATTATAAAAACATATAAACGTACATGAATAAATGTTACTAAATATGATGAGAAGATGGGAAGGCGATGAATGCAATGACATAGGTATACGTACAAAAAAAAAAAAAAAAAAAAAAAAAAAAAAAAAAAAAAAAAAAAAAAAAAAAAAAAAAAAAAAAAAAAAAAAATAAATAAATAAAAAAATAAATAAAAAATAAAAAATAAAAAATAAAAAAAAAAATGTAAAAATTATTTTATTTATTTTATTTTGCTTTATAATTATAATTATATATATATATTTATTTATATTTATATATATATTTATTTTATATATACATATATACATTACAAGAATTTTGGGTTTTCTTGTTTTTTCCTTTTTTTTTTTTTTGGTTGGTTAGTTATTAGTATATAAAGTTTTATATTATTGTTATTGTTACTGAATGAATGCAAGCAGCAGTTTTACCTTTAGTTTTATTTGACAGTGAAGTTTATGTAAGGGGAAAGATAAAAAAAAAAAAAAAAAAAAAAAAAAAAAAAAAAAAAAAAAAAAAAAAAGATGGAGAGAAAACAACAGGGTGTTTTTATTATTATTATTATTTTTAATTTTTTTGTTTGTTTATATTGCGATTTATTGCTTATATATTTGAGAAATATGCATATATATATATATATATATATTGTATTTTTTGGTCTATATTATTGTTATTTATAACGTGTATTTGTGTTTGTCTAAAATAAAATGGATTATATCTACATGTATATTTGATTTTTTGTTTATTTATATAGGGATATAACGTCTTCTTCTAAAGACAGACACACATACGTAAAGAAGAAGGGGGGGGGGGGGAATAAATAAATAAATAAAAGGGAAGTGAGAGGAGGAGGAAAAGACAGTATAGTACAGCAGCAATAATACTAATAGCAGTTGTATTAATAAAAGGCAATAATAATATTTGCTAAAATGTCAGAGGTTTTATTGGGTGTGTTTGCTGGTTATATGGGCCATAAAAGAAATATGTTAACTTCTGAGACAAAAATTGGCGGCACACCTATTTTTTTTCCAACTCTTTCTGACTCTCAAATGGCAGACATACATAAATGGCGAACATGCTTTGTGTGTGGACATCAAATGTTTCTTGTTCTTCAGGCTTTTAGTCCTTTACCATCTGCATCTTTTCCACATAATAGAATGCTGTATGTTTTTTGTTGTAACCGCGCGTCATGTGCGACTCAGCCGTCGAGTAGTTGGTGTGCCTTTTCTTTACAGGTTGACACAGTAGATGAGCAGGCCTTAAATGATGATGATTATGCTAATAACAACAACAACAATACTGGCTACGGCAATAGCAGTATTGCTAATGAGATGGAGGATGATGTTGTGCATATTGATCCTTTGACTGTTGCGGAGTTACCACAAAACACATTTCCTCCATGTTATGTTGATATTATCTCTGAACCAAAAAAGGAAATTATTGTGCCTACTAGTTTGGAACTTGATATTATTAGGGCTGCTGAGGAAAATGCCAAGAAATCTGGTTTTACAGAAAAAGACATGAGGGAATTGGAGGAGACAGTCGACCTGAAAGACAAACCATCAGATTATGACTTTGATAAGTTCCGAAAAAAAATGGCAAGGGAACCAGCTCAGGTTATTCGTTATTACGTACGTGGGTTGTTGCAAACAAGTGAAAATGATGTTAGTACGTCTTTACAAATTGCCCAGCCATTGTTTATGAACCCTAAACTTGTAAAGGATAACACACGAGTGCCTCCGTGTGACAACTGTGGTGCGGCTCGTATTCATGAACTGCAGATTATGCCAACATGTGTTTATTACTTACGAGTTGGACAATACGTGGAGGAGTTGATGATGCCTGGTGGTTGTGGTGGTGATGAAGGTGTTGATTGGGGAACAGCAACAGTTTTTGTCTGCTCCCGGGACTGTCTGCGGGCTGTCAGGGGTGTCGTGTTGCGGAGGGAGTTCCTGCTTGTGGAAAGGGCCCCGGAGTTGCAGGACGAAATTGCGGAGGCGGGAAACAAAAGGAGTCTTCGGTCGTTTATGTCATGAGTGTTTATATATAATTGAAAGAGAGAGAGAGAGAGAGAGAGAAAGAAAAAACAAAAAAACAAAAAAAGTTTGTAAAAAAAAAAAAAAAAAAAGTTTTTTTTTTTTTTTTTATTTTTCTGTTTCTTTTTTCTTTATATATATATATATATATATAT
>JAWVMR010000050.1:2521-33898 GCA_036321205.1 Trypanosoma caninum | reverse complement strand
AAAAAAAAAAAAAAAAAAAAAAAAAAAAAAAAAAAAAATTTTAAAAAAAAAAAAAAAAAAAAAGTTTTTTTTTTTTTTTTTATTTTTCTGTTTCTTTTTTCTTTATATATATATATATATATATATTTATGTATTTTTTACTTTGTTTACTTTTTTTTTTTTTTTTGCTCTGGGGTAGTGAAGGGTAAATTAAGGAAGCCAATAACTATTAGTACATATTTATACTTATAAAAAAAACATCAAAGAACAAGGTAAAAAAAATTTTTGTTATAAGGATCAAAACAAAATAACAACAACGCTACAAACTAGGGGGAAGGGAAAAAAGTGAGGTGAAAATAATAATAACGATTACAAACATAAAAAAACAACACTAACAACAAGAATGGCCTGCAACAAACGATTAACGCATAGAAGGATTACGTTTGTTGACGCGGTGGTGGGAATAGATAACTCGCAAGTGATCAAAACCACTTCTGAATACAATAGCCATGACAATGTCAAACACCATCATAATCAAAATATTCATGATAATAGCATTAATGGTATTAATTGTTGTAGTTATTCTTTACTTTCAACTCCGTCAACCTCATCTGCGCAGTTGTACGACTTTGCAGATAACACAAATTGCGTGCAAACCGTGACTAAAGAAAATGTGGTTTGTAATGGCAGCAAGTTAAAGGAGAACATCTTGGGCTGGTGTGATCGTGACAAAATTGATAGAAAACAATTAGAGAATTTGTTTGCCGAGGAAAATACTGTTCGATATTGTAACGTATTTAGATTATTAAAATCTATTGGTATCACACCACTGAGAGATGATCCTGTTTTAGAAAAGTACTTTGGAACTGATAACAATCCCGAGTCTTCCATTTCACTTGAACAGTGGATTTCTCTTGTAGAGCATTATTTTATTCAGTCAAAAACGGATAATCTTGAAGATACTGTAAAAGAAGTAAACGACTCTAAAGACAACATTAACCAAAAAAGCAGCAAACTTAACGAGGCAGATGACAATTTGGCACGTTTTAAAGAGATATTTTCAGCACATGCTCAAAGACAAAGTTTTTCTGGACGAAATGGTGGAACGAAAAATACTGTTTGTAGTGATAAAAATAATACAGATACCGCCTCAGTTGTTATTGTCCCACACAAGCCCAGTAGTGGCAACGGGGAAACGTTTCTTACTGGGAGTGAGGAAATGGATGTTGCGTTATTGAGGTTGTTTATTCATTGCGGCGCATTTGAGAGAGAGGGTAAAGGAATAGTCTTATTTGTTAGCGATTTTAGAAATGTGGCTTATTTACGACAAGAAACGTTGCCCCCAAAAGTTATAGTGCGAAATGCGGCTTTTAGACTTAGTTCGAGGTGCACTTCAGTTCCACCTGATTCTATTAAGTTAACAACAGGCGATAGGTATCTTACACTTGTGGCATTTATGCGTTTAATAGAGGATGAGCTTCGGGTTTTTGTGGGTGGACATGACTGTGAGGAAGGCAGTGATATAATGATGTATTTTCCACCTACATTATGTATGGTGCTTGCCGCACTGGCGCCAAGTTCGTTGCAGCGACTTTGCGGTGCAAACATTTTGAAGTATCTTTTTGATCCTTCAACAGTTACTTGTGCGTTGAATATCTTGGAACATACCGCTTCTTCTTCTTCTTCTTCTTCTTCTTGTTCTACTGTTCTTGGGGCATCTAGCAAGCTGGGCAACGGAAAGTCTGGGTGTGTTGTTCAAACAACGCAATTACAATTTCCTTCGTCTTTTTTGTTATTGAGTGGCTCGCAACATTCGGGTAGGCGGCGGTCATTGGTTTTTTCGAAACTATCTCAAACATGTACTGTTGCTGTTCCTGAGATTATCAGTGGTGATGGTGGTAATGATGATGCTGTTTTTGATATGTGTTGTGGTGTAAATAAAAGAAGTTTAGGTGATTCTTTTACCGGGTCTCACTTGTCTCACTTTACAGGCACCACGATGCGTGCACGCGGCAAACGTAATGTGCCACGTTTTATGGAGTCAAGGCCACTTGATGAAATTTCCGCTTCTATCGTTGCAAGATCAAAAGCACGAAAAGTAATAGATGAACTTCGTAAGAACGCTATTCCTATTAATCGATATGGGTGTTTTGCTCGTGTTGAATATGTTCAAAAAGCCATTTTTAGAGAGGCCAATCTTGACAATGATGAGGATTGCAGTGATGACAACACTGAAAATGGGGATAAAACACGCAGTAAAGAGTCTAATTGTTTTATTAACCGCAAAATTTACCCAATAGACATTGCCCAGCCATTGTTGCCGGGAATGTACAAAATGGGTGGACTTGGTGCTCCCAGACGACATAAGGCCCACAAAGATGTTTTTGAGTCTCTTTACAGACAACGCCTTTTTCAAGTTCATTACTGGCGCGGCTTATCAAGATGTCGCTCAGTGTCACAGGCGACCCCAAGTCGTTCAGTGTCGCAGAAAACATTTTCACACTGCGGCACATGTCTGTTGGAGCAACAGCAGGGACAACAACAGCCGCAAGAAGGCGGTTTGGGAAAATCATTAAAAGCTGAAGAGAATATATTTTCCAGTGAAGATAGAAATACATCTGTTTTTTCTGTCTCAGCTACTGCTCTTGAACAGCCTGTGTGCGAAAGTATGACACACAAAAAAAAGTCTCAGTTGCGGAAGCATGTTATGTTGGCTAATTTACTTGCGACAAGACATGTTCCAATTCCAACATGTTCACAAGCGCCATTTTTGGAGACAGATTGTTTTTCTACTATTACAAACACTGAGAACGCAACAAATGTTAGAAAGAAATTATTTGTTGAGGAGACTTATGGAGTGAAGGCGGTGGGCGGCACTGCGCAGAAAAAAAGGACAGGGAACGCGGCTTGTGGTTGTAAGAAAACAAGAAAAATGACATTGAACGGTAAAACATTGGCACGAAGCGGGTCAGCACCTGTACGTTAATGCACACCCACAGACGCACAGACATATATATATATATATAATTATATGGATACGTTTTTATTTTTATTTTTATTTTTATTTTTTTTTTTGGACGAGAAATGTGAAGATGGTAAAAGATGGAGGCGCGAAAACAAATATATGTGAATGTATATAGGTATATTTACATACATTATATATGTGCTCCTGTTTTTGCAAGGGCTTGTTTGGGTGGCAATATGTGCACATCCTCTATTTTTATATATATATATATATATATATATATATATATTGTTAGAAGAAAAACAATAATAATAATAAGAATGGGATTATAAAAGTTTTTTTTTTTTTTTTTTTTTTTTTTAGAGGTTTTTGTTGTTGCTATTACTGTTGTATCTTTATTTATTTTTTATATTATTTAGTATTTTTACTAATATGACTAGTTTTTATTTTTATTTTTTATTTATTATTTGTTATTCTGATATACCAAAGAAAAAATAAAAAATAATTAAATTAAATCAAAAACAAAAGAAAATAAAATAAAAGAAAACAAACAAACAAACAAAAACGATATATTAGACGAGCCTGTATGCTTTGAGGTTATCTTTACCACTGTTTTTAGCGATTGCATTGAATAACAATAATAATTGATTAGATGAAGCAAATAAAAAAAAAAAAAAAAAAAAAAACAATGAATGAAACGGGATTATTAGTGGGGGGGGGTTATATGTATATGTATGCAGCTTTGCTTTTATGTGTATTACGTTATTTATTATTTATTTATTTGTAAGTGTATATACATTTTGCTATTTTTGTGTGTGTACCATAATGTTTTTATGCATATATTTGCTTTTATGCTTTTAAGGTTACGTTATTACTGAACTGACATATTACTAATGAGCTGCAAACAAAAAATAACCTTATATTTATGTAATTTTTGATACTTTTTTAGAGGAGGGAGAGAAAGAGAGATAGAGGAAAAGGAAGAGTGAAGTGGGTGGTGTGCACAATATATATATATATATATATATATATATATATATATGTATAGGTGTTAAGCAATACCTGTTATAATTAGTGTAATGCTTGTGTGGGCATTATTTATTTTATATTAATATATTAATAAATTAATAAATTTACTAATTATTATTATTATTAGTTTTATTTTATTTTTGTTTTTAGTTTTTTATTTCTTTTGCGTTTGTGTTCTTTTTTTTTTTTTATGACCAGTGTGTTTTGCGACCCGGTAGATAACTGAGAGGATGTCACCAGTACTTTTTTTTTTGTGTTTCCACAATTGTGGGAGAACAGATGCGAAGAAAAGCGTTTTGCAGTGGGCAAGTAGGGAATGTTGTTATGTTTGAGGGAACAAGCGAAAGAAAAGATGGTGGAGTGGTCGTTAAATTGTCCTTATTTTGCCGCTTAATTTATTTTTTTATTTTTTAACTTTTTTTTTGGTGGGTGGGGTGGGGTAAAAAACCAAACAAACAAACAAACAAACAAACAAAAAAAAAAAAAAAAAAATTAGGAGACAACAAGAAAAAGGACGTGCCTGATGTCTTTACTGACGCATGTTGGATCTAGTGGGGTTGTCCCTGGGGCAAAAGGGGTTTTTATTACACGTTCCTTGAAAAAATTTACACCAATTGAGGTGGCTCCACCTCGTAATGCGATTGCCCCGCCCTACATGGTGAATCTTCTTTCTACACCACAGCACACAATTTCGCTTCGACGTTTTTTAGCGTTGCGGCACCAATTTAGCACCGGAATGTACTTTAATATTGCCACAAGTTGTGGGTGGTACCTGTTTGCTCCCAGCAACTATGCGCCACTTGCAGACACAGCTGGTCTGCGGGCGTGGCGTGAGCGACATCATCACCGCTACGTGCAAGGTACGGTGAGACGACGGAATAAAGTGAATAATGGTAGGGCGTTAGGCTCAGAAAATGCGGTGGTGTCATCTACAGTGGCTGACCCGCATTGTGGGGGTGATTTGCCTTCTACGGCTTTGCGAGAAGGGGAACAAGCTGTGGATAATGCCGCCTGGAAGAAAAGAAACGAGGAGGACTTCACCCGCACAACTGACCTGGGCGATTCTACGCACCTGGCCTCGTCGCTTGTTATACCGGAGGAGCACTTGTTTGAAATTAATGACGGTTTTTTTTGGGAGTTGCCCCCGAATGATGATCTTGCTAATGCAGAGTACTGGAGATTACACCGGAGACGTTTGGAGTTATACGAAGACACCAGCGTCACTGCGGATCAGGAGGAGTTTTTTGATCTACAGCAGGGCACTGTTGATGGTCTTCAGGAGCGGGAGCTGCGTGCTCAGCAGCGGCAATTGTTTTCTGCACTAACACGCAAGGCTAATGTGAGATTGAACGTGGATGACAAGACGCAACTCCTAACACTTTTGCCAATTATTGATCTTAATAAGGGTGACGAACTACTGCTTCATTACGGTCGCGAATGGTGGTCTCAGCGACTCCTTTCAAATCTTTTTATGGCCGTGGCTGATGACGATATTAGCCGTGTTCGGTGGATTGAAGGGCTTTTTGCGAAGCCTACAGATGTCTCCAGGCCTTTTCCGCTACTTTGCCCCGCTGTGGCGCAGAGGAAAACAAGGCGCTCTGGAAAAGGTGAAAGAGAGAGGGAAAAGAATGCTACACCAGCTTCTGAGTATGACGCGAATGAGTTAGTGCCCGTGCCGCTATTAAAGGGAAGGGCAGGGAGCGTTGTGCTGTGTAACATGGTAACACGTCGCAGGGCTACGGACGCAGAAGCGCTTGCGTTTGCTGTACGCAAAAGTTGTGTTGATCAACAGTTTTTTTCTGCTTTGGTTGGTTTGCGTGGTACAAATGTGTTTGATGTTTCAAAGTGCGATGATGAGGTGCCGCTTTGTAGTTTGCGGCGTGTGTTATTGCAGTCACTGCGCCAAGGTGCGAAATGCACTGGTTTCTCTGCTTTGGAGCAGCAGGAGGAGGAAAGGGAACAGGAAGAGGGGGACTCAGAGAGTAGTTCTATTGTTATTTAAGGCTTTTTCTTTTTTCTTTTTTCTTTTTTCTTTTTCTTTTTTCTTTTTATTATTATTATTATTATTATTATTATTATGTTTTTTTTTTAGGGGGGGGGGTATTTCTTCAATAAGATATATGAAGATTTGTGCCATTTTTTTTTGGAGGCGTGGTTAGTTGTAAATGTAGAAAAGAATATATACATGGATGTGTGTGTGTGTGTATTTTTACTTTTTTACTTTTGTTGCAGTTTTTCAATATGCGAGCATTTTTATTTATTTATTTATTTTTTTAGTGTGAGGTAGCTGTTTTATTTATTGATTTAAAAAAAAAAAAAAAAAAACAAAGAATAGTGGAAAGAATACAAACACATACGCACGCACGCAGAAAGCAAACAAAAACAAAAGAGGAATAATTAAGAAAATTTGCTGTATCCATATCTGTACAAACAAAGGCGATAGTGGAGGTTTACCAAAACTTTAGACGTCAGTACATTGGTTGCGATTATATTTGCATATATATATATATATATACATACAAATATATATTTATTTAAACTTGGGTGAAAATAGCAACAACAACAACAAAAAAAAAAAGAAAAAAAAAAAAAACAAATAAAATTTAAGGCTTTCATTGCTGTTGCCGTTGTTATCAATATGCAGGTGAAACACTACAGGACGTTGATTTCTTCTCAGCCCGGTTTTGCCCGGACGCAGGCTATTTGCTGGTCTCCAAACAACAAACGCCTGGCTGTGGCAGACTGTACTCGTTTTGTGAATCTTTACGATGAGTTTGGTGAGCGCCGTGACAAGTTTCCCACAAAAGGAGTTGATAACGGAAATGAAAGAACATATGTGATTAGTGGGATGGTGTTCTCCACAGATAGTTCTAAAATCGCGGTCGCGCAGTCTGATGGCATGGTGGCTATTTACCGCATCGGTCTTGAGTGGGGTGAGAAAAAGGCGATATGCAGCAAATTTCTTCAGAACAGCTCTGTAACGTGTGTATGCTGGCCTAACACAACGCAGGGTGTGGAGCTTGTGGTTTTCGGAACGCTGGAAGGGAAGGTTAAGGTGGGTATTTTAAAGACAAATAAGTCACAAACGCTTTATGCAAATGAACACCCCGTCGTGGCGGTGACGAGTGGTGCGGGGATGCAAAGGATTATTTGTGGTCATTTGGATGGTTCAGTATATCAGTATATTTTTGAGTCAGAGGAGACAAATGGGGTATCAGGGTCAAAGAAGCTTTTCAATCACAGTTGCGCTCCATACGTGCTGTTATGCGGTGAACATATTTGTGCTGCGGGGCAAAATGGGCACGTTACTTTTTACGACCGAAACGGCCAGAGACTGCAGAATTTTGACTATAGGATAGAAGAAGAGGGAGATTTTACGGTGGGAAGTTGTAACCCAAGTGGGCAGACATTAGCTCTTGCGTCTCGTGATAGGTTCCGTTTGTTTGATTATAATCTGCGTTCTCACAAATGGGAGGAAGGTGTTGTTGTTACTTTACCCAATTCCTGCAGTTTTTCTTCTATGGCGTGGAAGTACGATGGAAGTCGTCTTGTCACGGGCACATTAAATGGTGCGGTGGACATGTTTGACACTTGTTTAAAACGTTACCGTTTGCGTGGTGCGTTTGAATTTACATATGTCAGTCACAATCAGGTAATCGTAAAGCGATTGGCGACGGGAACCCGCATCGTGTTGCGCTCAAGTTTGGGTTATGAAATACAGCGTGTAAATGTCTACCAGGACCGTTTTTTGGTTGCGTACACTTCAACGACTCTTCTCGTTGGGGATCTTATTTCATGCAAACTTTCGGAGGTGCCATGGCAATTGTCTGGTCGGGAAAAGTTTGTTTTTGACAATCCTCAGATGTGTATGGTATTTACTGCTGGTGAACTGTGTCTTATTGAATATGGCAAGAATGAACTTCTTGGCACTTGCCGCACGGAGGAGCATAATGCTCATCGTATTTCCGCACGCATTTATGAACCGAAAGAGGGTGGAGAGGCTAATGGTCAGAAAGCACGGAAGTTTATTGCTTACCTTATTGATAGACAAACGATTCAAATTGATGATCTTGCAAGCGGTACAGCTGTTGCCTGCGTAGCACATTCATGTGGAATTGATTGGCTTGAGTTGAACTACCGCGCCAATAAGCTGCTTTTTCGTGACAAACAACACCAATTATTTCTTTATGACTTGGAAGAACAAACTCGCACAACGTTGCTAAACTACTGTACGTATGTCCAATGGGTTCCAGGGAGTGAAGTTGTTGTTGCACAAAACAGAGTTGAGTTGTGTGTGTGGTACAGCATTGATGCTCCTGATAGAGTTGCGGTTGTTCCCATCAAAGGCGAAGTGGAGGGCATTGAGCGGGGTAACGGCCAGACTGAGGTGATTGTTGATGAAGGTGTTAACACAGTTGCCTATGGTCTTGATGAGGCTCTCATTGAGTTTGGCACAATCATGAAGGATCGGGAGTACAATAGAGCATGTGATTTGTTGGATCGAATTGCTCTTACACCAGAAACGGAGATGATGTGGTTAAACCTGGCCAAAATTGCACTTCAAGAGATGAAATTGCACATTGCCCAGCGTTGTTATGCTGCTCTAGGTGACGTTGCAAAAGTGAACGCACTAAATCGTATCAACGAACTTGCGGAGGAGGCTTCAAAGGCTAGTGAGGGCTTCACAGATGGCTATGACCATTACCTTGTGCGTGCGGAGATTTTTATGTTGAACAAGGAATACAAACGCGCAGAACAATTATTTCTTGAAAATGGCAAGATTGAAAATGTTATGTCTATGTGGGAGGAGATGAATCGCTTTGATGAAAGTATCCGGGTTGCCGAGTCACGTGGCTGGCCTGACTTGTCAACTAAGCGTGAAGAGTATTATAACTGGCTAATGGAGACTGGTCAGTTTGAAAAGGCTGCTGAGTTAAGGGAGCGGGAGGGTAAATATATGGAAGCTATAAATTTGTATCTGCGCGGTGGTACACCTGCACGTGCGGCGAACGTTGTTTCGGTGAATAACATGAGGCCTGAGCCGCAGCTGCTTGAGGCGATTGCGGCTGCCCTTTTCAAGGCACAGGTTTTTGAAAAGGCTGGGGACTTTTTTGAAAAGCTTAAAATGGACGACCGAGTAATTCAGGCATATAAAAAAGGTCATGTTTACAGTCGTGCAGTGGAATTTGCCAAACGAGCACATCCTGATCAAGTGACTGCCTTAGAGGAAGAGTGGGGTGATTATCTTGTTATGCAAAAACATGTTGATCAGGCGATTAATCACTATATTGAGGCAAATAAATACAACAAGGCGGTAAAGGCTGCTATTGATTCACGTCAGTGGAGCAAAGCTACAACTATTCTTGAAAGTCAGGCGGTTGGTGCTGAAAATGATAAGAGCGTTAGAGGTTTTTACAAGAGCATTGCCCGTCATTATGAGGAGCTACATCAATACGGTGATGCCGAGAAATTTTACATTAAGGCTGGTTCTGTGAATGAGGCGGTGGAGATGTACAGCCGGGCGGGTATGTCAGATCACATGTACCGTGTAGCACAGCGTCATCTTTCACAGCAACAGCTTGCTTCGTTGTTTGTTGATCAGGCAAAGCAGTTAGAGACAAAGGGTGACTACGCTGCTGCTGAACGAATTTACCTCAAGGTAAATGAACCAGATCAAGCTATTCTCATGTACAAAAAAAATCGTGATTACCCAAACATGATTCGTCTTGTTCAGGCCTTTCGCCCTGATTTTTTGCTTAAAACGCATCTTTCTCTTGCTGCTCAGTTTGAAAAGGAGGGCAATTTTAAAATGGCAGAGTCGCACTATGTAACTGGTAAAGACTGGGGACGTGCTGTCAACATGTACCGTGATCGCGACATGTGGGAGGATGCTGTGCGTGTTGCAAAAGTTCATGGAGGAGCCAACGCCGCAAAGCAGGTTGTGTTTTCTCGCGCAATGGTTGTGGAGGCGGAAGAGGGTGTGCGGTTACTTATGAAGTTTTCGCTCGTGGATGCTGGTATTGATGCTGCTTTAGAGGCACAGAAGTTTGATTTAGCTTTGCAGTGGGCTCAGCTTGCACAGCCTGCACGTCTTCCATATGTACATTTAAAATACGCTATGCATTATGAAGATCAAGGAGACTTTCGCATGGCAGAGGACGCATTTTTAAAGTCTGGCAAGCCTCGCGAAGCTATTGATATGTATTTGCACCAACATGAATTTGAGAACGCAATGCGTGTAGCTGATAGCTACGACCAGGCGGCCATTCCAACTATTTTGCAAGCAAATGGACGGAGTTGTTTTCAGCAGGGCAATTATCGCGAGGCGGAGGCGTTGTTTATTCGTGCAGGTGCCGCGGAGGCTCTTTTAAAGATGTACATGGATAACCGAATGTATACTGAGGCTCAGCGTTTAGCAAAGGAGCACTGTTCTGAGATGCTTGGAGATATTGCTAAACGTATTGCAATACAGTCGAATGATCCAAAGAAGGCTGGTGCGATGCTTGAGGAACATGGCGAGTATCAACTGGCTATTGAGATTTATCTTGGAGCCACCTCAGAGCAAGTACCAGATCCTGGTGTCCTGGCGAGTTTGTGGGTGCGAGCTGTGAAGGTTGCCCAGAAACATGATCGCAATGTGCTAAAAGGTGTCTTGCGCATTGCAACTGGTAAACTAAAAGATGCACGGCGCTATGTCGAGGCTGGTAAGTGCCTTGAAGACTGTGAGGACTATAAAGGTGCAATCAATATGTATGTGCAGGGTAAAAAGTTTGATCTTGCAGAATATTTGGCGAAACGCATAAGTCCGGAGTTGGAAGATTATGTAAAACGTGCAATTGTACAGGATAGCATTGAGAATGGCGGCATTAAGGATGCCAAAGTTGTAGAAGATATTGATCCTGCAGCCGCACTAAAGGTTTACATTGGAAATAGCGATTGGGACAATGCAGTACGCATAGCGAAGCAGCGAACAGCGGAGGAGTTGAAGTATGTGGCCGGACTGCAGATGAAGTTTTATGTTAACAAAGGTGACTTGGTGCGTGCGGCTGAAGTGGTAGAAGAGCTCCCATTTGATTCAAGTGATTTCCGTTTTTATGATACGTGGATGGATATGGCAAGTCGAATTTTGCCAATGCTTCCTGTAGGGCCAGGCAGCGAACTTAAACTAGAGCGCTTCCATATAGGTCTTATAAATGTTGCGGAGAATATGTCTACATCTGGGCAAAAGGCGGAGGACGTTGCAAAGGCAAAGGCGCTTGCTCACATTATCCATATTTATTATATGGCTCCGAGAATGCTTGAAATGTCATTGGGCGACTGCGCGTTGAAGCTTATGTTGGGTCTTCCACGATGGATTCCGTACATTGCGCCGGAAAAGGCTTTTTTTGATGCCGGCATGGCTGCGAGGAACGCTGGAGAGGACGCTATTGCCTTCTTGTATCTTAACCGCTTTCTTGACATTACTGAGAGAATAGAGGACGGCGCGACTGACAGTACGGCAATTGACAACACTGACTTTGAATGCACGGATTTCCCTAAAAAGTACAGCCTGCCAAAGACGTCGTGCATAGATAAGGTTGCGGAGGAGGAAGTCAACAAGTGGGTGCTTGCAATCTCCATTGAGAACAACTTGAACCAGCAGCTACCAACGACACTGGATCCACAGAATAATGTGAACATGTTTGAGGGTGCGCTGCAGTCCCCCGCGGGGGTGACATTCCCGGAGTGCGCTGTGACGGGCTACCCGATCATCACCGGGGGGGTCACCCGCTGCCGCCACTGCCAGCGGCCGGCGAACCAGGAGGACTGGAACCGCTACATTGTGGTGGGGAAGCGGTGCCCGTGGTGCTGGGAGCCCGAGTCGCCGGACTTTAAGCTCTAGCGGAGTGGGACTGCCGGGTGCTGGGGAAGCTCACCTCCTCTTCTCATTCACCTATTTTTTATTGTATTTTTTTTTTTGTTTTTACGCCTGTTTTATCCACACACATACAACAACAATTACTGCAATGGAAAAGATTATTTTTTAAAGGCAAAATACTTCCCTTCCCCCCCACCTTAAAAAAAAAAGAAAAAAATTGAGGGGACAAAAAATGTAAGTGAAAAACACAAGCCAAAAGCTGATTATTATTATTATTATTTTTTTTTTTTTTGTGTTAGATAAAGATCTATATATATATATGTGTGTGTTTGTACATATTTGTGTGTTTGTGTGTGCATGTATTTACTTGTATGTAGTTTGTTCTGGTGCCTAAATGACGAGGACACGGTGACACAGTTATTGTTATCGGAAATTTCTTTTTTTTTTTTTTGCATACTTAAAGAATAAATTATTATTGCTTTACTATTGTTATTAATGAAGCATATGTACAAGTTTGGACAGTGTGGGCACTCTATTAGTAAATGCTGTTTCTATGACTGTTGCAACAAATGGATGTGTTATAATTTCCGTTTTTCTATTCTTATATATATATATATATATATAGCTATATGTATATATTAATAGGACAACGGGGTAATATTAATGCAGTGCCAAAATTCTATTGCTGTTAAGGGAATTTGGGCACTAATTTGAAGCCTGCAACTATAAGAAAAATAAGATAGAAGATGAAAGCGAGAAGAGAGTAATAAATGTGCTAAAAACAAAACAAAACGTAATAATAATAATAAAATGAACATAGTTAATGCAAAAAAATGTATTATTATTGTTATTGTTATAATATATATATATATATATATTTGAAGCAAACTATTGTTTTTGCTTTTTTAAAGTTTAGGGGGTTATTATTGGCTCATATATACTTCTAAAAAAAAAAAAAAAAAAGAAAAGTGCTTTACCCAAGTGTAACACTAACAACAGACACAGATACATCTATATATAGAAACTTAAATTTTTGGTGAGTAGAACTAGCAGGAAAGACCACATTAAAAAGATGGTACGATACGCAAGACGGCCGTGGTACAACCCAATTGGCTTTATGAGCAGCACGCCGCAGTCGTACCCAATGCTCCTTGTGGTCCTTGGCGTCACCGCGGTATTTCCGCTTCGCTACAAGATTTCAGAATACTTTGAGAGACAGCGAGATGGTCCTCATGTTGACTTGCGGCGAAAGGCTGTTTTGTACTATAATGAAATGGAACGAATGCATCGTCGTCAAGCGTTGCAGAATTTGCCCACCATGCAGGACGACGATAGTCCTCATCGACTCTCCGCGACCCTGCAGGCTGAGGCGTTGCGCATGGGCCATATGGATCAGGAGTATAACTATTGGCACGCACATCAACGTGATGCACTTCGCTCAGAGAAATTATTAACTGAAGTGAGGGAGCTTCAGGCCCGTGTAGGTTCAACATTGTAGTAAATAAGAGATGTATTACAATAGTTTGTTTGCGTATACTTGGTTTGTACACCTTTTTATTTATTTATTTATTTTGACAGGCGGGAAAGGCAGGGTTGGAATATTGGTAATAGATAAATAAAAAGGAATATAGATGTATGTATACATACATATCGGGCGGTGTACAGTAACATAGTGCGTCTATTGCGGGACATCGGATTACATCAGAGTGCTTGTGGATAGCTTGGCTCCCTAATTTTTGGACGGGCCAGAGAAACACGTATATTTCTATCTACTTATCTATGTATATAATATATATATTTCTACTTTGTGCCAAAATCTTCAGATGTTTTTTTTTTATTTTTTAATAATATACGTTGTACATTTTATATTTGCGAACACTTTTCAAAAAGGAAAAAATAATTTTTTTTGTAGATTTTGATACAAAGTAGAAATATCTATATTATATACATAGATAAGTAGATAGAAAGCGAGAAAAGCAAGGGTTTGTGTAACTTTTGTATTAGGATAGTTGTATTGGTTGGTGTGCATGACTTGATGCACACATCATATTCATTTTTATTGTCAGAAACCGTGAAAAAAGGGATTACTTTGTCTACACCTGCTTCTCACAGCGATGTCGGTAACGATGGTTCTTCAACTAAACTAGTTTCTATGTTTGGGTTAGAAAGAGATACATTAGCGGCAGCACCGACTGCTTCAAACTATTCGTTTTTATCGGTTTCCTTGCCTACGTCTTCGAGTTTCTCTCTGCTTCGTCAATGTTTGGATTTGTTGGTGAAGGTGCAAAAGACTCAGATGGAAGGTGTGGTTATTTTAACATCTCTTCGTAAGCGTCTTTTTCCTGAGAGTTTGTCAGGGTCTAAAGATGGAGTCACATTCAACTCATCACCTGTTGTGAAGTTTAACGATATGGACCGCGAAGTTGTGCGGCTACGTATTCTTGAAGTTAAGCATTCAAGTTTAACTCCAAAGTTATTTGACGTCATAAAAGGCGTAATGTCACCATTTGATTCTTTTTTTTGTAGTAAGACGGCAAGGGCCGCCACAAGCAAAGAGTTTTGTGGCGATAATTATGGGTATTTGTCGGACTTATGTTGTCGCGTTGTGGCTTTACGAGATCAACTTATGGGTTTTGCACAGCTGCAAGAGGAGGCCATACAATCGCTGGGCGCTCAGTTATCAGCGTTGTTTTCATCGCCAAGTTCCGCCGACAGTTCTTTTTATAATCAGTACTATAACACCAGTTATCCTGGTTTGCCGGGTGCGGCGACTAACAGGGGAGTTGGGGCTCACGCACTGCGTAAGCAAGAAGATAGTTGTGATGCAGTTTTGCGATTTTTTGGACAGCTTGATGATGTGATGACCAGTAAACAACACACCGTTTTTTGCTTGGCGATGGCTTTAAAAGAGTTATACGATTCTGCTGCTGGTTTTTTGTTTTCTTCTTCTTCTTCCACAGCGGAAAATAGAAAAAAAAATTCTGCGGATCTGGATGTGTCTGTTTCTCCTTTGTCCGCGAGCACAGGACTGCCGTTGTGTTCAACGCAGTGCGACGATTGTCCGCATTTGCACCATCGTAGTGACGCCGCGGGGGCGCGACTGCTGCCTGCGGGTCAGGTGCGGGAGTGTCGTTCCGTCAGTGGCAGCGAGTCGCGAGACGCCAATTTTTCTCCATCTCCCAGGCTGACTGAGTGCGAGGCGTTGCCGGCCACAATCGCCACGCTCAGCGTCAGCGGATTATCTAAAAGTCAGGAGGGAAACTCCGATTTGTTTTTTTATCCGCAGCAACTTGTGAAACGTGAAATTTCTTTAAAAAGTGAGACCTCGCGCTCGCCGCTGCCTTGCACAAGTGAATGTGTGGAAACAACGCTAACGAGGGAGGCGTTTTCGGCATCGCCGCCACCGCCGCTTGCAAGATGTCTTCAGCAACGGGAGGATCAGCAGGGCGTGTCGCGGTGTTCAGAATTTTTGCCGCAAACCGAAGGAAGTGACTTTAGCAACAGAAGGGCAGAAGAACTTGTTTCCAGAAAGCCGTCGCAGTCTGTGTATTCGAATCAGAAATCACTGTCTGCGGGCATGGAAGAGGCTGATCATGGTCTTGATTTCTCTGTGAGGCAAGATTTGAAAAATCCCGCTGTGGATCATCTTGTTGTTGAAAATGCGCGATTGCGGCAGTTGCTTGAGGTAAAAGATGGCTTGATTCTTAACATGCAGGAGCGTTTCCTTGGCGCAGTGCCTTTTCTCATTGAACGCGTAGGGAGCAATAGCCGCAGCAGTAACAGCAGCAATTGTTCATGCCATAGTCGTTGCTTTTCAAATCACAAGGACTTTTTTGATGATGGGGAGGCCGGCTTGCGGCGGCGGAATTTTGCGGCGTCCATGTCAGCTCATGAAAGTGCAAAACCGCTGGGTCAGGGAACATCAGATATGCGGTCTAAGGATGACTCAAGTGAGTTGGACGCACTTAAGGAAAAGCTGGCTGCTTATGTTGAGGATAACCGCCGTTTACAGGCTGCGTTAAGTGGCGCAAATGAAAAGAAACAATACTGGAAGCGTATAGCGGAAAAGTTGAAGGAGGAAAACAAGGAATCGAAAGAAAGGGAACAAACAGCGAAGATGCGTTGTGAACAGTTGGAGGATAACCTGACATTTTTGAAGAAAAAATTGTTGACTGTCGAGAGTAACTTGATGAACCAAAGTTTGCCCTCCGCGTCATTGAAGTCTAATGACACGCCACTCTTACGAAAATTGTATAGTCGGCAAAGCAATGAGTGCGTCAACAGCGGCAGCAAGGACAGTACTTCACATCGCAACGGTGTTTCTCCACCATCAACGCGATGTCGCAGTGAGACACTACCGCCGTCGTTGCGGGATGATGTGAAAACGTTTCACGCTTCGACGTCGCTTCAGGAGAAACGAAATCAGCTGCTGGCGAAATTAGGAGTTTGTCGTAATGAGGGAACGGAGTCGACAAAAGAAAAAACTTTTTTTACTCCTTTTGAGAGTGATCCGATTATTGAGGTCTCGCCTTTAACTGAAGAGCGCGGCGCACAGAAAAGCAGCGCCGAGTCAACTATACCCTTGCCAGTTTATCCTACTTCTTTTTTGTCGTCGTTCCACTCCCCTGCCACAACTGCGGTCCGAATTGATAGGCGTCTGTCTCCAGAATATCGCTCAGCACAGGATGGTAACACCCATCTGAGTCCGATGCCAAATAAAACCTCTGGCGGTTTGGACAATGATGTGAAGCTGCCGCAAGTTTCAAAAACGGACGTGAATCGCATTCTTTTGGGTGCTCGTAGTCTTTTGGCATCAATTGGCTCCTCTAAAGAAAACCCTAACGACACAAAATCTAGGCCAGCAAGCTCTTCTTTTTGTTCTTTGCCCTCTTCATGCGTTGATTTTACCATGTTGGACAACTGTGGTTTCTCCTGCAGTGATGAGGAAAACGACGCTAGCAATAAGGGAGATACGAGCAGGGAGTGTCACGCCGTTGTTATGTCGGTGGAGAAACCTGCTTTGCCTAAGCAACGCTCAATTTCACCATGCTGCTCTCTTAGCTACTCTTCTGCGAGGAAACGAGAACAATGTCAGCCTGGTCGACAGGCAAATGGTGGTGAGACTGCAGTGAGAAAAATGACATCATCATCATCATCAAAATCACCACCATGTGTGTCATTTGCTAAATCACCACAACCAAAAGTCAAGAAGGACAGCTCAAAACTGTCACCGCAGGTGAAAAGACATTTAGATAAGCCACAAACGGCGCGTGAATCCCTTATACGGGAACTTCGGGACCAACTTCATCAGCTTCAGAGCCAACACGCGAGTGTTCTCCACCAGCGAGAGCAGCTTCGTGTTAAACGAGAGCGTGTGGTTGATGCGATTAAGTACTTGGGTGATGGTGGCGAAAATGAGGACAGGCACAAGAAACTTCTGGCGTTATTGAAACGGTTTGATACAACGCAGCAAAAGGTTTTAAAAAATGGGGCACAACTTTGTGAATACATTGAAATAATAGAGCGACAGTTGAAAACTTTGGAGGATGATTTGTTGTGAGAATGAGGGGGAAAAAACAGAAGTGGTTTTTGTGAAAAGGAAAAAGAAGAACACGAATGACATGCGTGTGTGTGTGGGGTGGGGAAGTTGCTTGATGAGTGCATGTAAGAAGGAAAAAGTGGTGTAATTGTGACATGTTTTTATGTAATGTAGGCATTATTGCCTATTCAAATTACTGATGCATATGGCTTATTGCACTGTCCGTATTTATTTACTTATTATTTGATTTAGATGAAAGGTGGAGAGAGGAAGGTTTAAGCCTTTATTTTTATTTTTATCAATAATGTTTGAAAGCTTTTATTTTATTTTTTTTACTTTACGAGTTTCAGCATTGAGTTTACAATTTTTTTTTTTTTTTTTTTTTTTTTTTTTTGGGGTTGGGGGGGAGGTTTAGCTGCTGTTAGTGTGTTGCAAACCAACAAAAGGATACAATTTGCAAAGGAAAGGTTTCTTTGCGCGTGTATTGTGTCTGTTTTTCTTTTTGCATGTGTGGCTGTGTCTGTGTGTGTGTGGAAAGAAGGTGTAAATGCCACGTGAGGTTGTATCTATTCAGGTGGGCCAGTGTGGTAACCAGCTTGGCCTCAAGTGGTGGGATGTGATGCTTCAAGAACACAAGGCAAATCCACAGTATCCCGACGCCAGAGACGCGCTTTTTGATTCGCTGTCTACTGGAAAAGATGGGAAAACAGTACTTAGGGCACGTTGTGTTGCTATTGATATGGAGGAAGGTGTTTTGCGCTCAATGTTGCGTGGTCCTTTGCGAGATCTTTTTGACTCTACCTTTTTTGTTTCAGATGTTAGTGGTGCAGGGAATAACTGGGCGGTTGGGCACATGGAGTATGGTGACAAGTACATTGACAGTATCTCAGAGTCAGTGCGCGGTCAGGTGGAGCTATGTGACAGCATTCAGTCTTTTCTTGTTATGCACTCGTTGAGTGGTGGCACCGGCTCTGGTCTTGGAACGCGTGTGTTGGGGATGTTAGAGGATGAGTTTCCGCACATCTTCCGTATTTGCCCTGTCGTAATGCCAGGCACAGTTGATGATGTTGTGACCGCGCCATACAACACTGCCTTTGCGGTGCGTGAGCTGATTGAGCATGCGGATGCGGTGTTGCCGCTGGACAATGATGCACTTGCGCGAATGGCTGACAGTGCGTTGGGCCACAAGTCTGTGAGCAACGCTGCTGGCGAAATAGTGCGTGGATGTGTACCGGAGGCGCACAGTTACAGCATTGCTCAACCAACCAAAACAAAGTTGCCGTATGACTCTATGAACTCGCTTGTGGCGCATTTGTTGAGTAATCTTACATGCGCAATGAGGTTTCCTGGCACGCTTAATATGGACATCAATGAAATTACAACTAACCTTGTACCATACCCACGACTTTTGTTTTTGACGTCAGCAATTGCGCCGCTGAATGTTACACGCCATTCTGCAGCGATTGGTCAGCGCTCTGTGGATGCAATGATTGGTGCCTGTTTGGAGAAGGACCACCAGTTTGTTGATGTTTCAAGCGGCACGGCTTCAGCGCTTACTAAAGACGCTGGAACGTGTCTTGCAACAGCAGTTGTCGCTCGCGGTCCTCAGATCACAGTTGGTGATTTGGCCCGCAGCATTCTACGTGTTCGCGAGAGACAAAAGCTTGTCTACTGGAATGAAGATGGTTTCAAGACGGCGCTTTGTAACGTTAGTCCGCTTGGACACAGGGATTCTGTTTTGATGTTGGCAAATCACTGCTCCATTAGCTCTAAGTTGCAGGCAATATACAGACGGTTTATGCACTTGTATACTGCACGCTCTTACGTCCACCACTATGAGCCATTTCTTGAGCTTATGTATTTTGACGCATCGGCGGAAATTTTGTCAACAACTATAGATGATTACAATTTTTTGAACACTGCGGAGCCACCTGCTGATGTGCCACGTAGTATGAAGGATTTGGTCTACTACTAAAGACAGAGAGAAAAATAACAAATAAGGAAGGTGGTGGCAAGAAAAAAAAAAGATTATATATTTATATTATTTTTTATGTGTTATGCCGTGTTCAACAAGAAATAATCATAATAATAAATATTTTATTGCATCATTTATTATTTATTTATTTATTTATTTATTTTTTTTTTTTAAGGTTTATGTTTATTGACGTTATTATTATTATTATTATATATATATATATATATATGTCACGATTTTTATTTATTCATTGCACTTATGCCTTTTTTGAAAAGGGGGAAAGGGATTGAATGAGTAAATCTTTGTCTGCTTTTATTAGATATACATTTTTTAGTTGCTGGGATTTTTGTGAAAGGGGGGGGGGGTGGTTGAGTTTAGTAGAGTTGCACTGTAGAGGGAAAAAGAAGGAAAAAAATTACAAACGAATAAGTAATATATATATATATATATATATAGATATACATATATATATACATACATAGAGAGAGAGAGCTGGACTGCTGCCAGTTGTGGTAGTGCTTCTGAGGCATTAATGTCGTGCAAAAAACTAGAGGCAGCATCTGAGCCTGAGGTAGGAACCGATAGTGGAAAACGAAAGTACATTTTTGTTGATGGGCCTGTTGACCCTGATGCGTCGCTTATTCGCTACGACATTCCATTTGCGCCGTCAGATCCGAAGAGGTCGTTAATTTTTCACAAGCGTCTTGACGTCCCCGTTGAGAGTGGCGAGATTGACCCAAACGTACGCGTCGTCATCGACACATTCATCACCCCGCGCGCGTGGCACGACGAGGCCGGTGTTCTGTGGGTCCAACACGGCAGCCCGCGCCCCGCGTCCCGCACCGACACGCTGGAGACGCACGCGAAACTCCGCCGCCGGCTGCAGGAGGTGGGCACCAAACGCGCCGGCATTTGCCCCGCGCGCTCTTTGGTGCTGGCGGAGGGTTTTTTGGAGGTCATTCGCCAGGTGACGGCGGAGTGTTGGGAGCGGGGCCTGCTGCTGCTGAACATACACAAGGAGCGCGTGGCGGCGCAGAAGGCGCACAGGGAGCTGTTCGAGTCGCGCGTCGGACACGCCTTTCGACTTGCGCTAAAAGGGGAGAAGGACACAAGCCGTGTGCGGGAAGATATTGAAAGTTTGCGACGACGAATGGAGGAGCTTGCGGAGGAGGAACGAACATTGCGCCAAAAGTGTGACGAGCTTTCTGCGAATGGTGAGGAGCAAATGTTGATACTGGAGAAATTGCACGGTGATGAAATAGCGGCGATTAAAAAGGAAGGGATTCAGAAGCGCAACCAGTTGGAGATGATGATAGCACTTCCTTCAAATAAGTGATAAAAAAACACTTTTTATAAACACACAAAAAAGCTGTATATATATACGGGGTGTTTTTTTTTTTTTGTGTGTGTGTTTTTGCGTCTCTGTGTATGTTTATGCATTTTTTGTTATGTAAATAAGACTTTTTTTTTTTTTTTACTGTCGGTTGTATTATACTATGCGTGTATGGATAATATGTTTACACATTATATATATATATAGTATTAGAAGAGAATAAATTTGGTTAGAACAAAGGTAATACGTTTGCTTGCTTGTTAATATATATATATATATATATATATATATATACTACTGTTGTTTGTGACAAAATTGTGCGTATTGTTTTTTTTTTTTTTTTTTTATGATTGGTTTAACGCATACAATTTTTGCATTAATAAAAAAAGTGAAAAGCTGGTGGGCGGTCAATGCTTTTGGAGCAGCGCAGAAAACGACAAAAACTAACCGGCAAAATTGGTCACAGCGAAGAAGAATATCAAGTAAGCGACAATCGACATGCCGTAGCAGTGCAACATAACGCACACGCGGCTCGTCGTTTTTTGTGGCGGAAATCAGATGTAAACCCAATCTCATGGCAAGAAAAAAACTACTATGAGCAGCAACCGCAAGGAAGGCAAACACCATCAACTCGGCAGCAGCCGCAGGAATATTTTCCATTTCTAGTTAAAAATGTTTTTTCAGGTGCGTCTCAGGTTGATCTTGCGCCTTGGCAAAAGAATCCTGTTAACAGTAACAATAGGGGACTGTCCCCAACGTCTGTGGGTTTGCCGGCCGTAATTTCCCCTATTCATGCGGCACCAGTTTTTTTTCCATCAGCTGTGGGGAATAAAACACCGATGCGCTTTCCATCAGTTTTTGAAACGGCACCTGTCATTTCAACGCAACAAGTTACACCGTGTGTTAAAGCTGTAGTACCACTTGTAGGGCAATTCACACCGCCATCGCCACGACTAGGGCCGCAACCACAAGTACAGTCTTTTTTGCCACCAACACATTTGGTTTCTTCAATGCAGGCACCGACGCATACACCGACCAAAATGGGTCTTTTTGGTAATGAAAATGATATTACCACTCACGGGAGTAATACTAGGCTTTCCCAGCAGCCGCGACACGTGGCCGGATCTATGGGATTTTTTCCAGAGAAGGATGATACCGCGCAAGCCCGGGCGAGGCAGCAGGCCTTGGAGTTGCAGATGGAGAATGCTCGTCTTTCCGAGGAGCGACGTTTACGTCTGCAGCGGGAAAAACAACAGGAGGCGGAAGAGGAGCGAAGGATGGAAAGGTTGGCACTAGAACAAGAGAAAAAATTGGAGCAAAAAAAGCTGGAGAAAAGGGATATTGAAAGGGATGTGCCTGAACTGGGGAAGGTGAGCAAAACAAAAGGTCATGTGAGCGATATAGGCGGCGTAAAGGAACGGCAGGAAGATGATCTGCAAAAACAGATCGAAGAGAAGAAGCTGTGGCACGCTGAGGAGGCGTGGAAGCGTTTAGAAAAGGAAAAAAAAGCTATAGAGGAATTTGCTCAAAAGTTAAAAGAGCAGCCAGTAGACTGCGGGGCCAATGCTGACTTTTTATCATCCGAGAAGAAAAAGGAAACAGAATTTTTGCCGTCTTTACAAGATTTTTCGCTTTTTGTAAAAAATGATGTGTTGTCAGGTGGTATTTCTAACCCTTTGACGCCCCCATGTTCTAACGAGGCTCTACCCTTTGCGTTGAATACACCTCTTAACAAAATTTCTCCGCAGGGCGCAGGGGTGCCTGGGTCATTTTGCACATTGCCGCCGTTGCACTCGTTTGATATGGCCGCGCCGCTGCCGCCTGTAGCCTTTGCGGAGCGGGAATCTGCCACTGCGTTTCCAACTCCTTCGGTGGGCCTGCCGCCAGCGTCTCTGGCGTTTATGCAGTCAGCGGCGACGCCACCAGCTAGTGAGCCTTTAACTGCGGAGAACAAACGCCACGAGTTTCAGCTGCGCGATATGATTGCTAAACACACAGATCTTCAGCGCATGCTTCAAATGGAAGTACGAAAACACACAAAAAAACTAGACGACACTGAGGCAAAATCGATGGAACGGCCTGCGTCTGTGTTTGAATCACACCAGACAACTTTTTTGTCGCCAGTCAACAATGTTGAGTTGCCGAGTTTGTCGCCAGCGAGGAGCAGCACGGGGCAGTCTGAACAAAAGCACCCTGATAATACGTTGTTCTCGGCTTCACCACAGGAGCCTGCCTCTTTTTTGACACGAGGAATTTTGAAACCAACGTTGACAAGGCTATCACACATTTCTGAGGTCGGCACTAATACAGCGCAGTTCTTGCAGGATGCTACGGCTGCACCGTCACTATTTGTACCGCAGCCTTCAAAGTTTGATCCTGATGAACTTTCAGCAGAGCCTTCTCAATTTATTGGCCCAAAGCCATGAACGGTGATGACATTTTTTTTAAAATTATTATTTTTATTTTTTTAGTAGAAATGTGGATGTGGGTGTTGGTTGGTTTTTTTTTTTTTTTTTTTTTTTTTTTTTTTTTGGGTTGTGGTTGTTGTGGTAGGGGTGGGAGTGAGTGGAGAGTGCCTAATCTGAAAAAAAAAAAAAAAAAAAAAAAAGGGATGGGAGGAAAATATAATAGTATAGAACACACAATTTTTATAAGGAAAAGTAGGCGTAGACTTATATATGCCTGTGTATATGTATGTGTGTGTGTGTGTAATGCATACACCGTTCTGTGAATATGAATGTGCCTATTTGTATCAAAAGTTTTATTTTTTTTTTTAATATAGGGTTTACTTTTGTGTGAATTATTGCCTGAAAAAGGTGAAGAACCAAAGGACTATTGTGCATTACTTGTAACTTATATAATATATTTTGAAAATTGGTGATAGTGAAAAAAGCTATAAAAAAAGAAAGAAAAAAACAGAAAGGGAGAAAACGGAAACTGCAACTGAAAGCTTTTACTTATAAAAGCATATATATTTTTTATATAATATATTATTATTATTATTTTTTTTTTTTTGGTGGGTGGGTGGGTGTAAAAGGCAGACACATTGTTTGCACATAGATAAAACAAACAATTAAGAAAGTATATTAATATATCATCTTTGTAATATAGCGAAACAGGGTTTTAGAAGGAATACAAAAGTGCACGGTTTAAAAAAAGACTAAGCAACGTTTTGTGGTGATAGCAAACTTGTATCTACGCAGGGGAGAGGTATAAACGCACACGAAGTATTAGAAAACGGGCAATATATATATATATATATATATATATATATATATATATATAAAGACTAAAAAAAGAAAAACAACAACAAAAAACAAACAAACAAACAAAGAAGAAACAAAAACAACACCAAAAAGGCCAAGAGAAGGTAATTAGACATAGTGGTAAAAGGCGAGTGTTGGTCTGCGGCAAATGACTTACGTGTATCCTGATGACGGTCATATTTATGTCTGTGTGCGTGTGCGCGATGCGGGGACGTTGCCGCCCGGCATTGTGGTGTGCCCGTCTCCAGGGAGAGCCTCCGCGCGGGAGGCAATTAATTTTGCCCAGCGCATTTGCGTTTCAACGATTGAGAATGTTGTTGTGATTCACGACCCAAGGCATATTGACAATGCGTCATTTGTCGCACGTGATGCAGACGGCGTGGTGCGGTTTATCACCACATGTTCCTCTTCTTCTTCTTCAGCAAAAGACAGACGGCTTGCAAGGGCGTTTTTAGCACCTACCGCGTCTGCGAGTTGCTTTGAATGCGACTCATGCCTTAACTCTATGGACACAAAAAGTATGCTGCGTATGCCCTTGGTTTGCAACAGTGATTTCATTAGGCCCCCTGAGCGCTGCACACAAGAAGATGTGTTTCGTTCTACAGCAGCACATGCAGTAAAAGCGGCCGTGGAGGGAATAAACTCATGCGTGTTTGCGTATGGGCAAACTGGAAGCGGCAAGACGTATACATTGTTTGGTGACGCGACATGTATACAACGTGATTCCGGCGTTGTTCCACGAACTATTGACGAGTTGTTTCAACAGTTGGAGGCAATTAAAGCTGAAAGTCAAACCGATCCCCAAAATGAGTATTCATACCGTGTTCAGTTTTCTTTTTTTGAGATATACCACAACGAGGTGTACTGCCTTCTTTCTCGTAAGGGTCCGCTGCGTGTGACTTTCATGGGGGAACGCACTTGCAAGGAGACGATGGTTATACACAATCTCCGGCAACAGTTTGTGACATCGGCGGAGAACTCATACCCACTTGTGGCGTTGGGACTGCGCAGGCGACAAACAGGGGAAACGGGCATGAATGTGCGCAGCAGTCGTGGCCACGCAATTTTGCAGATTTGCGTTAGACAGTGGCGCACAAACCGCATAACAAAAGAGTCTGTTGAGCTAGCTGCCAGAATCACTCTTGTTGATCTCGCCGGCAGTGAACGACAGAAAAAAGCCAAAACCGATGGAAAGAGTCAAGAGGAGGGTATTCAAATCAATAAGTCTCTTGCAACGTTGGCGCGTGTCATCAATGAAATCTCACGTGGTGCAAAGCATGTGGGCTATCGTGATTCTTTGTTGACAATGGTGCTCAAGGATAATCTGGGTGGCAACAGCAAAACATTTATGATTGCTACAATTTCTCCTATAGCGTTTTGCTACCAGGAGTCGTGTGCAACACTGCAGTACGCTAAGAACGTTCGTAGGGTGCGTAACCGTCCTGTGATAAACAAGTCATTTCAAACGCGCTCAAATTTATTAGAGTTAAATGCGCTGCTTAAAAAAGAGAATGGAAGCTTGCGAAGTCGCATTAACGAGCTTCTTAGTAATTCTGTTACAAACACTAACAAGGAAATGGGCGCAAATATCACTGGTGTTCCGTTTGGACTTCAGAAGGTTACTGGTGTTGTGCAGGGGTGTGGCACAGCAGTAACAAAAGGCGATGGTGGCACCACCGCCACTTCTGTTGTTTTGGAGACTTTAATTGCGATTTCAGGCGCTACCGCCGTGCCTTTGGTTGCGGCCTCATTCCGCAAGTATACCAGCGTAGACGGAATTGGCACCTTATGTGCGTTGGGCAGCCACATTAGCGTGGTGTCGCTTGATTTAAGCATTGTTAAATTTTTTATTGCTGACATGCTGCACAACACATTTAAAATAACACCTGGAGCGCAACTGCAGTCCAGCACAAATGAGGATTACGGCGCCATTGAGTTTGAGCAGGTGTCAGAGCGGTCTTTGGAGTACCACTACTGGGTGCGTTATATTCCCCCAAGTGGGGGAGATGCGAGGTTGAATAGCAGCATAGAGTGTCTGGTTAACGGCCACACCCTTAGCAGCGGTGACCGCAGGCAGTTGGCTCATGGCGATGTTATTTGTATTTCTTTAGACGGCATATACCACAACTTGGAACAAATGCTTTTGTCTTTTCACTACATGGACACAAATTATCTGGCGCGTCGTGGCGGAGCTGTTATTCAAAATACAGAAGGTGGAGAAGAGGAAAATTTGATACCAGACGGAAAAAAAACTGGTCTGCAGTCAGAGGATGTGATGGAACGGCTGTTGCGCGAGAAGGCGAGACTGAAAGACATGTTGGAGGCAAAAGAAAGGACGATTGAATATCAGTGCCAGCGTGCTGTGGAGTCACGCTCACGGGTTGCATCTTTGGCAAGTTGTAACCACTGGGGGAATAATGGCTCCAGGTCACCTAGTCCGGTTATACCGTCTAATTCTGCTAAGGTGGGTGAATTTGCAACTACGCCGCTTCAAGCAGCTGCTGCAGCTCAAGCTTTTTATCGCTTGACTGTTTCACCATCTTTTCACTTGGATGACATTAAGAATTCACAGGAATTTGATGACTGCAGTTACAGGCCTTGCGCGACAGCCCGCAGCTTTGCGGAACGCAACAGCACAATGGAAGAACTTATGCGTCGTCTTGCAGAGTTGGAGAAGAGCGTATCGCTGGAGCGCAATATTCCATTGCTTGCGTTATCGAAAGTCTCAGATCACAGCTTCAAGCATTCTGTGTCGACGAACTCTTTGGTAACTGAGGTGAGTGAAAGCGAGTCTAATGTGTCTGCGGAGACTGGTATTTGTGTGCAGGAAGCTTTTGATCATGCCGCGGGTGAAGCAAGTGAGAATGTCACGAAGGCTGTTGCTGGAAAAGGGGAGTGGTGTGTGCCAACAGCGGACGAACTTTTACTACAGCACCGAAAAGATCCTGATTTGCAGCAAGTTGGTAACATGCACTTGTACATGGCAACGTCAGACGGTGTTTGTGAGCGCTACAAGGCTGCTTTGCGGGAGCGTGTGCTGTGTGAGCGCATTTGGTATCTTGAGCATTCCTTGGAGAACTTTCAGAGTGAAGTTCAGCTTTTAGAGAGCAAACTGCGTGTTGCCAATGATGCAATTATGGAACGTGAACTTTTTTATGGACAACTAAGTGACGAGGTCGCGGAGTTATCAAAGTCCTTGCTTGAGGCAAGGAATGAGAATAGCGTTCTTTTGAATGATATTAACTCTCTTGAGATATTTATTGGTGACACAGAGAGGGCACTTGCAGAGACAACTTCTATTAACGAGGCGGAAATCCAGAAACGCGTTGACCACATGTCGCGGGAGATAAATGAGTTAAAAGATCTTGCAACGATGTGGAAGCGTCGCGCAATGAACCACGTATTTTTTGGGTCTACCGCCAATAATGTTGGCAAGATTGCGGATGACGTGGATGATGATGATGATGATGGTGATGGTGATGGTGCTGATTGTTATTATAATAGAGAGGGTGCAGTTGCAGCTGGGAGTGGGCCTGGGGATGTGCAGTGGAATGGGGTACAAGATGAGAGTAATTCACTGTTGTCAAGCAAACTGCGTGGTGAGGGTAAACGCATTGATGGTGCCTTTAATGTATTGGGTAATTCTGTTGACGCGTTTGCATATGACACTGCAATTGGAAAAGTACCGACAAAGCTTGATGATAATAAAACCTCATATTTAACTATTGATCGTAAGACATACGACACATTGATACAAGATCACAAGGACTTGGTAGAGCGTCTTCGCAGTGAAGATGAGCAGGTAGAAATTAAGAAAAAAGTGAAAAAGACCAAACTTGCAGTGGATGAAAAAGTAAAGGAGGCGCGGAATTTAAAGGTTCTTTATGAAGAAAAATGCAAAGAATTGGCTACGGTAGAGAAGAAGTACGCTGAAGTTAGTGCAAAACTACTAGCGGAGAGAAAAAAAACAACAAACTCAAAGTTCTCAGTGAAAAGAAACAGCCAGCTCATAGCAGAGCAGCAGCGTGCCATTGAAGAACATCTGAAGGAGTGTCAAAGTCTTTCCGACGCACTTAGATTAAAAAATGAAGAACTAAGTGTCGCAGTAAATTTTATGCGGGACTGTTTTGTGGGTGGTGGAGCTGATGGCTTCAAGAGCGATGAAGAAATACGGGATCGTATAGAGACGTTGATTGCAGACTCTTTAACGAATTGCAAAGAAAGCAGCAGATTTTCTGTTTTTCCACAGGATTTTGAATTTAGAGAGGATGTAATTGCGCTTATTCGTCTTTATTTGCGTATGATGTTGGACCGTCTTAAGGTTGAACTTTATGTGCTAAATCGACAGAGTCTGCATAAGTTTTCTTTGTTGGTGTCTGCAGTGCAGCTTCGGCCAGACGTGCAGTTTAACTTTTTTATGCATGAGCTTCGTAGCGTGGTTGCGGAGATTGCAGGCAAACCACAACTTATCGGCGCCAAGTGGTTGATAGAGGAAGGTGACGTGCTGTCAGGACTTGTTGATCACCGCCGTCGACGTATCGGTAATGCACTAAACGGACTGCTTATATGGTACGATCACTGGGATTTGTCGCCGAAAACAGAGCATGTGTCATATGTTGAGCTTATTCGCAATACTGAGAGCATCACACAGCTGGCGCGGCTTGTGCGGCAGGAGAGTCTTGTTAACACAAACGCCACCTCGTCATTACGCCATATGTTGTCGTTGAAGACCGGGTCTATTGAGGCTTTTGAGACTCCAAAGAGCGGCAAGGACACTACTGTTGCGGAGAGTCGCCGTATTCTTGATAAGTTGGCTGCCGAGAGAATGTCTAGTAACCTTGCACGCGTGGTTGGCAGCGGCAAATTTACTCCGAGATCCAGCGTATTTCGGCGCAGTCAGACTACAACTAGTGCGGTTTTTTGTTCACGCAGAGGTGAGACAGATGCATCGCATACTACTCGTGCGAATGCAGCTTTGACAAGGGCGACGACACTGCGGTCGAAGTTTTCCACGGATAAGGGGAAATGCGAAGGGGACGATAACAAGTTTGTACGTCGAACAACATCATTTGTGATGCCCGTGACAGACAGTGATGTTGCCGCTGCTGCCAGCACTGCGTTGGCACGGCATGACTCTACGTTTAACTTTGACCGCCAGTTGACTGCAGTGAATATGGCCGAGGCGGAACATCCAAGAACGACGCGCTTTGCCCGTTCTAGGACGGATGTTTCCCACATAAATACTGCGAGACGTGAGTTGGTTCCCCGCAGGTTCACTAACGCGTTGGCTGCTGCTGGCAACGGTATCGAAAGAACGGCACGGCGGAAGACATTGACGGCATCCACAACGTCCACCAAAAGTGTGCTTTGCTCCTCGCGGGTTTCACCACTGACCCGCACCAACACATGCGCCCCTGTGCCGCAGCTGATGACCACACGCGTGAGTGGGAGGCGGCTTTCATCCGCAACACAACAACAGAAGCAACAGCTGAAACGCCTGAGCGGCAGCGATAACGTGAGTTTTTTCAGTTTGCCAATGCCGGTTGCGGCGCCGGGCGGCTCTTTTTACGACCAGCGCATTTTGAATAAACTGAGGCAGCAAAGCGGCAGCCGGAGCAACGAAGTGGTGGTGGGGCAGAAGCTGAAGAAATTGGCGAGCGGCCGGGCGGTGCCCATGTCAGCGAAGTCAACCTGCAGCCACCCAGTCGTGTTTCCGCGGGCGGCGGGCGCGTGTGGCTGCTCGCCGGTGCCGTCTTTTTCTGAGACGCGATGGACGGGGGAGACGACCGCCACCGCCACCACGCCGCAAGGCACAGTGCGAAAGCGGGCGCAGGAGACACCAATTGTGCCGAAGTTGTGTTTTGACTCTCTTCCAAAGCAACCTGCTCTTAATTAAAATAAATCAATACATACCCTTATGTTGTACACAAAATAAAAAATATATATATATATATATTGTTTTTATTGTTTTTATTAAAAGTTATGTTTGTGTTTGTGAACGGTTTTGTAACGTGTTTTTGTTTTTTATCTTATTAGACTGTGTCAACGAATGATATTTTAATTTTGGTAAGAAAAAAAAAAAAAAAACAGAAAGTGGCAAATATTGCAAAAATCAAATTTATTTAACTTAAAACCGGTATTAATACGTGGTTGCTTGTGTCAAATTATTGTAGAGTGTTGCATGTTTAGGAAGAATTTTGGTAGTGTATATATGTAGAGAAAGAAAGAAAGAGAGAGAAATTTTAATACTGCTATAAAACAACGGAAATGATATTACTTTTTTTTTTTTTTGTTTGACACATTAGATGTTTGCATATAAAGTAATGAGCTGTGTACCTAGAATGGATTTTTTTTTTTTTTTTAAATAAGTCATTTGACATTTAGACCAATTTGCCTAGGTTTTCTTCCTTTTTTCTTTTTTTTCTTTTTTTCTTTGTTGTTTTGTATTTCATTTATTATTATTATTATTTTGATATTTACTTTTGTTGTTACTATCATTATAATGATTAGTCTTGTTGGTATTTATTTATAGATTTTGGTTCTGGTGGATCTATATATATATATATATATATGTATAAATAAATAAATAAGTAAATATATGTATGTCTTTGTGTATCTGCTTTTTTATTGTGTTTATTTATTTATTTGTTAAACCATTTATTTATATTAATTGAGAGTGGGTGCTTTATAATTACATTGGTTATATTTTTTTATGCAAGAGGAGGAGGAGGAGGTTAAACTCAGTGGTTTTAAAAAGAGATAAATAAGACAAAAAAAAAAAAAAAAAAAAGGGGGGGGGGGGGGGGGGGGGGGAAAAAAAAAAAAAAAAAAAAAAAAAAAAAAAAAAAAAAAAAAAAAAAAAAAAAAAAAAAAAAAAAAAAAAAAAAAAAGGGGGTGGGTGGGGTGTGTGGGGAAATAAATTAATAAATAAAAAAAAGAAAAAAGAAAAACAAAAAGAACAATAATACGCAAATGATAAAACTGATATCAAATCAAAAGAAAAAAAAAACAAAAATAAAACTAAAAAATGAGGGCAATGCAGTAAATGTGTGAGAATTAAAGAGGAGAACAGAATAAAAAAGAGATTAAATTGAGAATGAAAATTAAAATTAATGGGGCACGGTTATCTTTTCTATAGTGATATTAAAAATATCTGATAATAATAACAATAATAATTATTATTATTGTTGTTTTTTTTGTTTTGTTATTATTCTTTTTGCTGGTGGTGGGGTATAAAACGAGTGCATGCGTCTTTTTTTTTTTTTTTTTTGCATGTGCCAATATGTGTGTGTGTATGTGGATGAAATTTTGTGTTTGACTAGAATATATGTATTATATGGACAAAAACAAAAACAAGAAAAAAAGTTAAGAGTACAGAAAAAAAAAAAAAAAGGGGGGGGGGGGGGGGGGGGTTAAAGGAAAAAAAAAAAAAA
>JAWVMR010000049.1:2023-44203 GCA_036321205.1 Trypanosoma caninum | reverse complement strand
TGGACAAGACACCACACTGCAGAAAAAAAAAAAAAAAAAAGACACAGACAAACGGGTAACTGTAAAAATATCAGCTGCAGAACTAATATACATACATATATATATATTTCACAACAATCACCGCACAATTTTGTTCCACCAACACACACAAAAAAACATTTCACTATAATAAAGAGATGTAAACACAAAACCATACACATATTATATATATATGCACGGTTTATTGTGTACATTTTCATATATGTGTATATTAGTTATCTACATACAAAACAACATATAGACAAGTAATATATTTACGTATAAAAAACCTTTACGTTTTTACATTTATCAATATTATCTACAACAAGCACATATTCACACAAACTAACTTTAATACATTTTTTTTTATATAAAAAATTTGAAAGTCATAAAGTGTTTAGTTTCTAAACGTATAAATATATATATATATATATATATATATATATACATTCATTTATACATAAAGATAATTATACATATAACTCTTTTTTAGGTTCATTAATTTTAATAAGCGCAAATTTGGTTTTATTATTATTATTATTATTTTTTTTTTTTTTTTGTTTATAAAAAAGATACATACATATATATATATATATATCTATACGACTCATATCAGTTGTCTTTTCACTTTTCTCCTCCACCACACCAAAATTTATTCCCTTTTATCTTTTTTTTTCTTCGTCAACTCCTATCAGCACATGTTCCTACATTTTAAATAACAACAAGACCATTAAATTGCATTATTATTATTATTATATACGTATATACACCAATAAAATATATATATATTCCTTGTTTTTTCTTTTTTTTTTTTTTATATTTCATCCACTTTCCAAATTCGAAAACACGCATTAAACCAACAAGTAAACACTTAAAATAATGAGATTAACAATAAAGCAAAATAATATCACCAATACCAGCCAATAAAAAACAGCACAAAAAAGTTCAACTTTCACTTATATTATGCAACAGCAAATCGCACAAGTAAACTATCAATAATGTGGTAAACATTCATATATATATATATATATATATATATATTTATATGTATATATGCCTTTTTATTTTTTGCTTGACTTCCCCACACCACACACTTTCCTCATGCACTTGTCGTCGACCACCTTCATTTTTTTTTTTTTTTTTCTTTTTTGAAAAAATAAAATAATTTTGTTTGTTGATAGTAATATGACACATGAACATATATATATATATATATATATATATATATATATACATACATATCCGCCCCATCCACCCCACCAAAAAAAATAAGAACTATATTATAAACATATATACATAATGCATAATATATGTATATTTCACATTTTTTTCAACAACAACAATTATTCACCACTACCCCCCCAAAAAAAAAACAACAATAACAACAAAAAAAATCTATCTATCTGTATATATATATATATATATATATACATCACATATAAAAAAAAAATGCTGAAAAAAAAAAAAAAAAAAAAAAAAAAAAAAAAAAAAAAAAAAAAAAAAAAAAAAAAAAAAAAAAAAAAAAAAAAAAAGAGAGAATACACAAAAAAACTAAATACGTCCCTAAATAAAAACTAAATTCAGCCAGTAAAAACAAAAAAGCACAACTACACTATATAAGTACAAATAATCTTACAACAATAACAACAGCAAAAGAATAAAAATAAAAATTGTTTCAAGCAGCACAAACTGTAACGGCTATAATAATAAACAAAAAACTGCAACAATAAACCCATTTTCCTCCCACCTAAATAATAATAAACATTGATGCAAATCATATAAAAAAACAGCTAACTACCACGCAACAAAACATGACAGTATGTGAAATACACACACATACACAAAAAAAAAAAATTACAGCAAAGATTTGCTCGTTTTTTTTTTTTTTTTTTTTTTGAAAGTTGTAGCTGCATATTTACTCTTTTTTTTCGCCAACTATCCTTTTTTTTTTTTTTACTCACTTACAAAGCTTGGGAAAACGAGCATGAATAAATATGTAGTTGTCTTCAATCGCTTTTGTTGCTAATTGCTTCCTATGAGGAACATCACTAGAAATGATAGGACGAGTGCGTGATTTCGAACACAACCTGCGCTGGGACAATTCCTTTGCCTCTAATTTATCGGTTTTAATCATTGATCCCTTTCTCTCATCCACAAGGTCATCAGAGAGAACAGCAGAATTCTCCATACTGGCGCCATCCTCCTCAGTCAGCGCAATTTCCTCGTAAGGGTTCCATGCAATCACTGAAGGGCGCTCACGTCGCTTAACTAAAAGGTGGTCGTGGTTCAAATTGAACCAAATTATGTTCCGCGGAATCCTGATAACCCCGTTTTGCTGTGACAAATAATCAAAAAAAAATTTCGTGGAGCGCTCATCTACGCCCTGCGCAAAGGAGGGCGGGGTCGAAAAATCCTGGATTGCGGTGGCCGAACTCTCCTGCGACTCGTTGCCGCCGCCGCTGGTGCCGTACTCCAAAAGCCGCATGTTGGAAGAAATGGTCCGCGTGCGATGCGCCGCAGGTTTAATTGTCCCGCTGTCGCTATTGTTGTTGTTGCTAGAATCACCCTCCGCAAAAGCTTTTGGAAGATACTTCGAAGGCAGCATGCAACTACTGAGAGGCGGAGACAGCACAGTTGATGGTGGCTCAACCTTTTTAGCTAATTTCGCGTTGCGCGTTTTGTTTTTTGGCGCAGTACCCAACGGCACAATTTTAGGTGAATCGTCACTAAAGCCAACAGCTGCTGCAGTGGCACTGTTTGAGACCCTCACGTGTTCAGCAACTTTGTGGGGTACGTGTGGTCTCAGTGCTCTCGCGTTGTTGGATGTGTCTTTTTTTTTGGTGACGGCACTTCCCATTACCGCACGCACTACAAAAAAGTATATATATATATATATAATAAATGGTGAGCGTGTGAAAGGAAAAAAACAAAATTTGTAAAGTATATATATATATATATATATATATATATTTGTTATTTATTTGTAATATTTACTAAGAAAACTAATAAGAATAATAATAGTAATAATAATAAATGTTCTACCTTTTTTTTTTTTTTTGTTGTTGTTGTTTATTTTCCTTCAAAGTTTTATTAATTTAGTAATCGTACCTATATTCGCAATCTACTTTAAGATATGCCTTAGCAGCAAGGCACCAAAGAAAGAACTCGTGTATATTTTTTTTATGAATTCTTCTCAGCTTTTTAACTTCAAAAAAAAGAAAAAAAATTATACTAATGATAGTAAACACATGATCAACATACTTACAGGTCCAAACATAAAAAACAACAAAACATCCCTTTAAAACTACAGCAGAAAGTCCTTCTATATACATACATCATAAATATATAAATATATATATGTGTATGTACTTATAAGTACAAATCTGTATAATTTTTTTTTTTTTTTTTTTGTTAATACAAATTATTATTACTATTATCTTTATTATTAGTTTGTGCTAAGTATAAACAAAATAATAATAAAGATAATGATTAATCAACAATTATTTATTCATCTACAGCAAGCATAAGTTTCAAGCCACAATATGCTTATATATATATATATATATATATATGTCTGTGCTCTGGTCTCTGTTCAGTCTCTTACCCTTCTTGTTCTTTCCACACTTGCTGTGCCCATAACCCCAAATTATTTCTGATCTGTTCAGTGGGGTGGCGCGGCGGAACAACGGGCCTTGTGCTCCTCATCCAGCGCGCAGTCAAACTCACGCACAAGGCGCCGGTAACGCAGCGCTGTTGCCTCCGCGTCGCGGAACTCCTGCAGCGACTTCGTCATACTGCACTGAATGCGACTCAGCACTCTGTCGCCAAGAGTGGCCGCCCTTGCAACCCATTGCAAAAAAAGTGATACTTCGCACACATCATCAATAGGACTCTCATACTCGTCACCCTCGTCTGGGCAGTAAGCAAAAAGATCATCACCATAATCGTTATTATTATTATTATTATTATCGATGTTGTCATTAGTATAGTCATCCTCGACTACAACATCATCTGTATTGCTATAATCATCATCAAGAAAAAAATCTTCATCAAAATCAAAATCAACAACATCTTCTTCCTCAATGCCTTCTCGAATTTTTTTCAAGTTATTTTCAGTTACTCTACAACGCAACAGTAGAAGCTCATTGTTCTTAAATATGCAGTGCTGAATAAGTGACAGTGTGGGTATTAAATATTTATCAAATGAGTCCAGTGTGTTATTACCATTAGCACCGCAAAAACCAGCAGTGCCGCCGTCACTGTTACTGTTGCTAACTGTTAAGTGCATCAACAATGCAGTCAGACCTAGGGTAATTACTTTACGCGTAAGAATAGAAAGGCTCTCAACCACCTCATGTGCGCCATCATCTTTTTTTCCTCTTCCCCTCCTTCTTTTTTTTTCGTTTTTCTCGTCGTCATGTGAATTAATGGCGCCACGAAAAAACATAAAAAGCGCGTCAAAAAACTGTGATTTCGCGTTATTGCAATCAATAATATGCAGTGTTGCTGAAGCGTCGTAATAAAAAGCATCCATCAGCGCAGCAACGATCCATACCTGAAGACGTACATTTCCGTGACTGGTGCTGGTCTCGTTTGCTAGGGCACGAAGTAAAAGAGAAACAAAGCGAGAAAGATAAATGTCAAACAGCCCGTTTGCTGTGCCACAGTGCTTTGACTGATGCAACATTGCCTCAATTAGCTGTGGAACCGCAATTCGTTCTTTTGTCTCGCAGACAGGGTTGAACAATACCTTTTCGCATATTTGGTAGGTGGCTTCCATAATATCGGTGTTTTGCATGTACTCGACAGTCCCATTTGACACATAGCTATCAAGCACCTCTTCAATTAAAGAAAAAAAATCCACGCCAATACCAGAGTTGACACAGGAAAACAAAACTGGAAGTAAATCCCAGCACTCAGCAGGAATTGGCTTTGAAAAGTTAAGAAGACTTAGCAATATAGATAGCGTCTTTTCCACGTAATCAAAGCCTTCAGGAGATTCCAGCACCTGCCTAGCAAAAAAAACCAAGTCCGGTCTCAAGCTGCATAACACCTCTGTGTTGTAGGTAGAGGCCGAAACAACTGTGTCCAAGGCATCAAGCAGGGTGTAGGCGCTCATGTCAACGGCGGAAAAACGCTCAATATCAACCTTAACAGACATTTCTTCTTTCTGTGCAACATCAAACGATATTGCCAAAATGCTTTGCACAAGCTTTTTACCAATTCTGCTCAACAACGGCGTCAGCTCCGGCGCAAAGTGTTTTGCCAAATAACGAAGGGCAGCAGGCACAAAGTTTGTTTGAATCTGGTCCAAAAAAGAGATGCATTCCTCAACTAAAGTTTGAAGAAAAGGTTTAATATATGGGAGCGCCCGCTTCATCTCCAGCAGGGTGCAGACGGCGTCAATAGCGCCAAGCCTAATTCGCGGGTCCGCATCCCTCACAAGAGAACATATAAGCTGTACAAAAGAGGCAAAGTGTTCCTCAGATTGCATAGGAGCCTTGGAGTAACGCTGACAAACGACAATAGCCTTGCAACGCAGTGGAACAAAAGGAACGGTTTGTAAAACACGTGGAATCACAAACCTTATAAGCACCTGTGACATTTGTGTTTTCCAAATATCAGACACCTCACGCAGATGTTTTCGTAAAACAGACAACAGATGAAGAAAACCAAATGTTTGCGGAGCAGTTTCCTCGTTATCCTCGCGTGACAAACCAAGAGTAAGAAAATCAATAGTTTTTTGCAAAAAACTCACATGAAACTCCTTTTTCCCCACTACTAGAGCTAAAATGGCGTTGGAAGCCACTTGCCGCCGCGTAACTTTACCAGCTGTAAACCCCTCCTCCATCATGTACCGTGAGAACTCAGCCAAATCACCACTATCAACAAACACGGCTTCATCTTCCTCGTTTAGGCACAAAAAAGGAAACAGTATTGACTCCAGCACGTGTGGTAGCTGCGGCAAAAGATGCTGTTGGTAAAACTTTTGATCAAGAGAACAAAGCTTAATGTAGTGAATGGCAAAAATATCAACCTTTTTATGTCCACTCTCTCCCCTGAGACTTGCGGAGTGTTCAAGCCACCGCTGCCAAACCCCAAAAAAAGCCAAAGCGTAAGTTGTCAAAAAGTGTTTAGCAAGTGGTGGGGGCATTTTTTCCCGCGTAGCACTAGTTATCACAGAAAAAGAGATCATAGAAATCCTTTTAAGACAGCGAATGTACATTTCATATGTGCTTAAAAGACCGTTTGATGCCGCCTCACGAGAAGAAGCAAAATGTCGTTCTGGGTACTGCGCCATTTCGCAAAACCACTGATCAAACGCCTCTGATCGCAATTTTCGCACATTTTTCGTTTCTAGTGCTGTTCGCACTACACACTCAATGAGTTTAAACACAAGATGGTCAACCTCAAAACTTCTGTATGACAAAAAAGCTGGAAGAGTGGTGAGAAGACCGCAGCTAACAGACAACCTCATAGACGCCGGATCCAAAAATGGCATCTTAAATCGTTTAACAAACAAATAAAGCATCTGCAACGATGCCAAGGCCTGCTCCACAGGAACAGCCGCTCTGTCGCGTGTAATCTCGGGCATTAGTTGCGGAAGATAATTCCATTCAAATATACTGATAATAGTAGAAACAGATGCATGTATAATCTTTCTGTGTGTCTTTGGAGCACAAAAGGCACCATTGTATAATAGTGATTTTACCTCTTCAAAAATCTCAGGCGCCTCATCCGCTTGATCAAAGGTTAATGTGTTCATAATATAGTTCTTTGCGTAAATCAGAGCCAAAAAACTTTGATTAGTGGGCAATGTTTGATCCATCCCCGCACGCAAAATAGTGACAAGATGTTGAAGTCCAAACTTAGAGTCAAATATCTCATCCAACTGAGCAGTCGCTGCTGTTCGCTCCTTTTTTTCCCCATTATAGGCAAGGGAAAGGAGTTGCAAGACGTCCATTATTACTATTATTATTATATTTAGTCGTGTTAAACTCAAATAATAATAATAATAGTAATATTAATATGCTACACAAAACCTTTCCCTGAACAAACAGTAAAAATACTATTCTCAGTGATTTATGTGCAAAAACCTGGTAAGCAGCACAATGCGTAAACGTACATAAACAAGTATATATATGTATACATATATATTAAAAAAAAAAAAAAAAAAAAAAAAAAAAAATAGAATATAATAAAATAAATCCGTTGTAATATGTATAACACACGTACAAATATATATATTGATTCATGAATTTATTCTAAAGATTAATTGCGGCAACAACTAATATAGTGCATAATACTGTACATTGATCCAGATCACTGAGTTATTATAAAGAAGTAATAAACATTCTAAAAAAGCATAATCAGCAACAAAAACAAACAAACACACACACAAAAAAAGAAACTTACATTCTAAGGTTTGTTGTTCCAGAAGCAATAAAAGTGGCTACCATTGGTGTTCTATTGAAAGGAGAAGTTTCAAATGGAATTGCTGGATTAAATCGTGGCACACTCTGTGGAGATGTATTTTTACTAGTTGTAACGGAGGAATTCTGCATACTCGCCTTGCTACACTCCAAAGTCCCTTTATTTGCTAAGTTCACAACCGTCAAATTACTACGCAGCGTTTTTTTTGTGTTAGAAGCTAACAAAGATGCATGTGACAACTGCAACGCATTAAGTGCAGAGTTCGTAGTCAGCGAGTCATGTCTGTCCCACTTAAAGTTGTTGTGAGGCCACTTGCTGCGCACAAAGTGCAAAGGGTGTTTACCAACATTAGAAGATAGGTGATGCATACAACGCTTTTGCATCGCCTCCCCGCATTTTGCACCACCACCACCACCACTGAAAGCCTCACAACTTTTCTTCTGCAATTCCTCATTTTCCCCACGTTTTCCTCTTTCTTTACCAACAAACCACAACCCCTGCTTTATGGGCTTCACATCTGTTGTGCAAACACCTTTCAGACTGCCCAAAGTGGGCTTTCGAAGCTGCACATTGCTGACTACTTCACTTTCCTTGTCCTCGGGCCACACAAAGTCCATAGTGTCAATAGGCGCGCCCAGCAGTGGCACTACAACAGTTTCATCAGCTGTTTGGGGCAGACGCACTATCAGCGTTGGTTCAGTTCCCGCCTTGTCTCCCTCGCTAAAAAAAAACGAGACATTTGACTTTTTCCTAATGCACTCAACAGCAACAGTAAACAGCTGATTGCTAAGAAGTTTTTGCTCCCGCATGTCGGCGAGCCAGCGAAGTATGGAAATAATGTCCTCAATTGCTTCCTTGGGGTCCTCTTCCATCAGTTCTTCGGCCTCAATCTCAACTGGTAAAATCTCCTTCTCTTTTTTTACCTTTCTTTCGGTCGCAATAGTTCCACCAAATGTTGCTAGAATCGCATCATGCAATGGTTTAACAACAACACTCTCGTCAGACGTCAAACTCTTTTTCCCCCGGCACCTCTCAGTCGCCGCTCGTACTTCTGCTTGTAAAAAAACATTCCCTTGAAGCGCGGTGTCACCAAGAGCATTTAAGAGTAGAAGACCTTTTTTGGAAAGCGCAGGAACAACAAACTTCTCTCCTGTAGTGGTGCTTTTCATACTACTTTGGATTGATTTGTGAGTGTAACTCAAAAAAGATGTAGCCATTTTAGGAAGATGGAAAGAGCCTTTTTTTCCTTCAAAGGTATAAAGATTTTTTTGCCTTTTGTCCCGCGGACTCTTTTTAGCTGCAGGAATTTTTCGTGCTTTTGTATCATCAGAAATATATGCGGCAATAGAAGGCTCATGATCCGAAGGAATGTAACTTACAAAATATGAAAGATTTTGGTCCTTGGGGTTACCTTCAGTCATGGTGCCATGGCTGCCAAGAAAAGTTGAAGAGACCACACTTTGACTCTCTGATGTGGTAAGCAAGGACCCACCATTTTTCCCAGGATCATTCTGGGATTTTAAGGTGGTGACAACTTTGCGGGCAAGTGGTTGGGAGGGGGTTGCGGTCTTACAGCGCTTGGGGGGCAACCCCGTTGGATGCGGGAATAAACACGGAGACTCCAAAACATCACGCCCCTTATTAGCGCCCTCGATAGACAACTTACATTCTGCTAGCGTCAAAGCATCTTTGGGAACAGCGTCAAAGCCACTGCCAGTTACAGTAGGGGTGGTGCTATTATGGATGTTAGCAGAGCCAATGGCGTCTTTATGCTGATTGGCAACTAGATGTGAAACAGATTGGTCAGCTTCGTTTGCTGTGCTCACAAAAGATGACACCGGTAATAAAAACTTTGATGTTGCTTCTTTTTCATGATACTCTGTTGACTGAGCAATTGCGGTGCGGCTTGTATTGCTTTGTAGCACATTTGACGCTCTCTCGCCATCAGCCACAGAAAAAGACAACTTGTCAGAGCAAAAAGAAGAAACAGTTTTGCCGTTGTCTGGTAAGATACAGTCGCTCAAAAAAGGCTTAGCCACATTAGTAGAGATCTCAAGCATTTCAATACTATCTTCCAAACCATTAAAAAGTGCACGACCACGCAAACTGGCATCCTTCCTACCGCCCAGAGACTGTGACAATAACGTTAAATCACCCGTTGAAGCATCAGTTGGTTCCAACCCTCCACCCTGCCTTTCTAATAACTTTGAATCAATTTTATAGCGCATATTTTTTTTAATTTTTGCGCGACCACTGCCGTAACAAAAGCAATTATCTAGCGTATCACTATTACTTTCCAACACAATGTTTTCAAAAGGCCTCACCTTATTACTGCGCTTGCCAGCCAGCAAAGCAGCGCCATCTTTAGATGACTTGTCATCAGGCAACAATATGGAGTGGTAACTATCCTCAAAACCCACATTTCCCCCAACGGCAGAGGCGCCAACACAACTATGGTTGCTCTGCTTACTCTCTCCTTTGCTCGCATTTTTAACAGTAAAGTATGCTAAATCTGATATACCCTCTTCTTCTTCCATACAAGTTTCAGTGTTCGTCCAGTCTCCGCCGCCCCCTCCAACATCGTTAAGATCCACTTTGCTAGATTCATCTTCAAAAACGTGCGAGCAAGATTTGCTGTTTGAAGACTCGTTTATTTTTCTTTCCTTAGAGCCTTTACAAGATGTTTCACCATCTTCACAAGATATCGACGGCTTCTCTTTACCGCCCCACCTGCTGTCCTCCGTTCGTTCTATTGCTCTGCTTTGACAAGAAATAGACAAACTAACATCTGACAAATTGCTGCCGCCATTTTGAAAAAGATGTTCCCTGTCATTGCCAACTACATCCATCCCTTCTGATGAAGTTCCTTCATCATTTTTGTTCAACGGTAAAATAGAACTATTATCTTCACGCTTAAAAATAGCATGTTTTTTTGTCCCACCGACTGCAGTGCCTAAGTTTTCCTGTAATGACCTCTTTTTTGATTTATGATGGCATTCTGCAACACACGCTCGAAGACATCCCGCAAATGTTCTCCATGGTCTATGACTACAACCATGGGCTCTCCCCGCATTCTTGCCTTTGCTTCGTAATGGTGGTTCTATGGCTTTGCGTCGCTTCCAGACAGCAGGTTTTTTTTCATGGGGTTTCTTTAAGGAATCCCCACTTTCTGAAAGGCGAGGGTGATGCAACGGCAAAGTAGGGATGGATGACCTCACAGAGTCAGACATCTGCGCCACACTCAAATCCCTAAGTTCTTTCTCACTCGCTGTGTCCACCACATGCCTTAATGAGGTTTTGGTATCACCAGAAAGACTCACTGCAAAGTGCGCTGTGGCTCCTCGAATGACATCATGTTGAGAATCGGCAAAATCACCCCGTTTCTGGACGTTCTGTGCATTATGTTCTGTAATCGTCAAAGACTGACTGGCGCCATGCAGCACATCTGCAACACTTGCCACTAGTTCGGTATCTTTGAGAAAGGTGTGGCCTTGCTGTATTTCATTCAAACTCAACGTAACGCCTTGTTGATCCACCCACAACAACAAGTTGTCCTGAATGCCCTGTGGCGTAGAAAAAGTTGCTTCATCAACAACAAAAGTAAACACCTTCAAAGAAGCTTTTTTCTTCCCCTTCTTTTTATTCAAGGCATTTGCTCCACGCTGTTGAGGGTTTGGTGATTTATTCTTCGTTAAAAGAACATCCCTTTCATCCGTCGTTTGTTTAACTTCATATGTTGTATTCGCAATCCCTGTATCTTGCCCCTGCTCCATATTAGAGTGAGTCACAACCTCACAAGGCTCGTTCAAAGCTGTCAATATCGGCTGCGGTAATGCGGCAACATGCTGCGTGCTGCACATGCCCTGTCGCATGCAATAAGGAGTTTGAGAAATATAAGTCACAAACGTGGTAATAATATCGAATTCAAGGCTCTTTTCGTTCATCCTCTTAGCTTCCTTTGAGAGGCGAGAACCCTCAAATGACTTGTACGCCCCCAGAGTAACATTGTGCGCCCCCGTCATCACACCCCCACTTTCCGGCATCTGCGCAAACATGTTTTCACTCAGCTCCCCACCTGCGTTGTCCATTAAACTTACCGCTGCCACAGCATGTTCATAAAAAGTATTGTTCTCTGCTTTTGCCGCAGATAGTGCGTTAAACCTCAGACCAATACCACCCCGAAAAAATGTGTTCTGCCGTAGCAACATTTTGCAGTCTTTTTCCAATACTACAGCAATTTTGCCAGCAAAAAAGGAGGAACCCTCCACGCTTCCGCCACCAGATGACTCCAAAAGCGGAGTCTTCATACCCAAGCATCCAATAAAAAAGCACTTTAAAAATTTTGCATTAGCAGCGTGGTGAACCACCACCAACTCTGGCACATCACCAGGTGGTGCGAGAAAAAAACACGAGCGGAACACGGTGGAGGCAAGTGAACAGACACGCACAGCCATCATGCAGCGAACAAACATGCAACTATTCACATCGCCTTTTCCGCTCTCTTCAGCACAAACACCGCAATCAAGTTCATAGAAAAAACATTCATATACCAGGCTATTGCCATGCCGCTGCTGTACAACTCCCCTGCCACAATCACCCAAAAAAATACTGCGGTACACCACAATTGTGGACTTTTCCCCCACCACCACAGCACCACAGTGCTTCGATGCAAAACAGTTGTACGCCAAAACGCATTTGCCTTCTTCAATTAAGCCAACCGCAGAAATGTCACTTGAAAGACTAGAAGCAAACGTGCATGCCAATATATGTGCCGCGGCGCCTTTCCTCAAGCATATAGCAATCTTGTTAGCGTCAAATGTACTGTTGTTAAGAATAACAACATCATTGCCGGATGTTTGCAGGTATACTCCACATACATTTTGAAAAAACTGATTAAAAGCAAAATGACCTGCTCCGCCATCGCAAACACAAAGAGCAACACTCTTTTCAGCGTTGTGGTGGGCAAAGGTGTTATTTATAACAACCGGTTTGGCGCCATCAGTAGAAAAAACTCCATACTCCCTGTTTTCTGTAAACTCGTTGCGCCACAAATGTGCGGTTGAGTTCTTCTCAATACAACATCCACAAGTACCCTGTGCAACTTTATTGCTAAAAATATTGCCGCAAAATCCTTCCCCACTCAGCAAAATACCCGTATCACATGCATTAAAACAATTATTGTACACATAAGCCTGTGGCGTCTCTTGTATAAATATGCCGCAAACATCACTTTCAAACTTGTTCTCATGCACCAAAACACTCTCTACCCCTTTGGCAAAAAGAGTAACACCATGACGACAGTTCTCATTAAAATTATTGTTACAAATACGAACAACCCCACTGTTGCCTGTAACACTTATTGCATGATGGGTCTGCGTAAAAAAAAACGAATTTTTCACCTCAACCTCCTTCACATCAGCAAGCGTAATAGCCTTCATGTTTCGTCTAAAGCCACATGTTTCAAAAACCGTCACAGCAGCCTCTCCAACTTTCACACCCTCACAAGACATTTCAAAGTCACAATTTTTCAACAGAACCTGTGGACTCCCATTAGTAACACAGACACCTATGGAAGAGATTTCATTAAAAGCACATTTTTCAATGATAACACTGCTAGGTTCACTTTTATCAACGTTGCCGGCACACAATATACCAGTTTCATTATTGGAAAAAACACACTCCAACGCCCGTAAAGACGCAGCTGACCCAACAGTGACGGCAAAAAGGTCCACAGCAATGCCAAGATGCCGCGCAACGCAGTGTGCCATGCTTAACGCTGACCGCACACGCACCCCGACTGGAGCGTCCTCAACAACACAATCACGCAGCTCAGGCAGTGAGCCTTGACGCGTCTCCAGGTTCGCATCACTACTCCGCGACAAACGACAACGGGACAGCACTGCTCGACACGCCACACCCTGGCAAATGACACCAACAGCTGTATTGTTATCAAACTTGCACCCATTCAAACAGACAGACGCCTCAATCAAGGCCCCACATTTTCCACTTCCCAGCACCTCAAAGTCGTCAAATGTTAAAAAAGACACATCATCGCCGTCAACAGCATTAACATCAGCATCTGTGTGGTCATTGACGCCATGTTCCACCATCACACCATACTCTTCGGAGTCGTTGATAGAGATATGGGCAAGTAACGAACCGCGTGAGAGTGGGCCACGCAGCAAAAAACCACAGTATATCGATCCACGCAAAATAGTAGACGTCAGCACCACATGGCTCCCACGCCTTAGAATAATCCCAGTATAACACTCAAAAACGGAGACAGAGTCCACCACACCTCTTCCGTAATCCTCGTATAAAATACCGGCTTCTGAGCATCCTTTAATAGTCAACCGACTGAGTCTGGATGTCACAGCCGTGTTGCCGTCGTCTTTACTCAACTTATCAAAGCAGCCGCTGTGAGACACCTGAGTACCTTCAATGCAATTTTTGTTGTCCTTCGCTGAAGCAAAAAGAGCACCAATTCCACAGTTTTCAATTGTCGAATGCTCCATCCTCAAAGCAGAACAAGGAAAAGCTTCAACCCCAACACGTGGGCAGCTAGAGACATCACAATGCGATAACCACGCCGTTCCATTGTCATGAACAATAACGCCGCAGCCTTTCTGCGGACAACGTGCGTTTATTGTACAGTGATCAACTCCCACGATTCCCCCATCAGCAATCAAAACACCCTCCTCGCAAGTGTCCCCATCAATGATGCAGTTCACAAGTAATGGCCTGCCTGCTGTTTGAGCCGCACCGTGGCTGCGCGTCACTTTAACTCCGCAAGTATGATCAAAAATTCTGCACTGCTCAAAAACCACCGCACCAGCATTTTGTAGCAGAAGACCTTCCTCTCTGTTGCGCCTCAAAATACACTGCTCAAAACGACATTCACCTTTTTCCTGCACAAATACACCTGCCACACCACAGTCCTCTAAAGTGGTGTGTTTTACAATGACGGCGGCGCAAGGACCGGCAACCAAAAAACCAAACTCTTTAGATTTCTTAACGGTTATGGCAGTAAAGCTGACGCATGTTTGACTCATGAGAGACACACCAACGGTGCAATTTGTAATTGTATGATCTCTAACCTTCGCAACAGAAGACAAAGCAGCCAAAATGCCAACAGCACAATCATCAATAATATTGTTGTAGACGTCATCAGCAAAATAAAGTTCAACCCCTTTACAAGATTCTGAAATCTTGTTTTCATACAGGCTAAGAGAGGCATTCGTATTGCATGTCACAGCAGCATTTTTGCAACGACTTATTTGGTTACCCCTTATAACACCCGTACAGCCCCGTGTGTAGCGAACACCAAAGCCAACATCGTCCATCCGACAGTTGACCACGTCGCACTCAGTCTCTGCTCCATCCACATGAATGGCAGCGTCACCAAGACCTGTAAAATTATTATTCTGAATGATTGCTTTGGCCCCCAAACCAATTTGAATGCCTGCGCCCAAAATATTTGTCATCGAATTCCCAGAAATATTAACATTAGCATAATCAAAAGCGTATATAGCTATCTCTCTAATACTTCGAAAACGGTTACCAATAGCGGTACACTTGCTGTTACGACCCTCAACGATAACACAGTTTTGGCTAAGGGTAACATCATTATCCTCAAGATGCACAAACCCACAACTTTTTACATAAACTGCTTCACGCAAAGAACTCATGCTGTTATGTTCAATCGTAGCCTTCCCATTTGCTTCCACCAAAAAACCCTCCATTGAACCTGACAACATCATATTTTCACATGCTGTGCACTTGCTCTTCTCGGTGATCACTACAGAAGCATATGTGCTTCCTTCCATAATGTTCTTTTGCAATGTAAGCTCACTCCCTCCACTTAACAGCACATGATGAACCGATGCCTTGTGTAATTTATTATTCACTGCTACAAGTTGGCTTTTTTCTCGCACCAAAATGCTGGTAGCCACCCCCTCAACATTGTTTGACTTTAGCGTAACGATAGAGCCACCCTGTATAAAAAAACCATACTTACTCGTGGCAGTCCCATAAATAATGTTATTTTCAACAACAGCCACACCACAATGTAATACGGAAAACGCTGCAACAGTGTTGCCGGAAAGCGTGTTTTTTGTGATTACACTTGATGCACAATTTCCTAGTAAAGCAATACCAACCGAGTTTTCAGAAATATTGCATTCGCTTAAAGTCACAACGCTGCGATCAAAAAGCACCCCATAGTTTACATTTTTTAGGACATGGCACCTGTTGAGAGTTACGCAATAAGATGTTGCCCCCGACGCAGCACCACGGTTAGAGGAAAAAACAGATATGCCACCACCACAATACTGAACATCATTGTTCTGCACAACAAGTGAGACCTTCTCAGCAACAACAATGCCCCACGCCGTGCAATTCATCACACGATTGTCGCAAAAGCGGTCTGGCGGCAGGCGACACCTTCCAAAAAAAAAACCTGTAACGCCGTTAGAAAGGAGATTACCCCTTATAAAAGGCATGGCCCCGTCAGTGACACTCACAAGAGACGCAAACCCAGTCAGCTTGCGCTGGCGAAGCATTTCTGGAGAGTATACAGACAGGGGGTCAACTTCAGAATGACCCTCTAATGATCCCTCATCATTACTGTACCCACCAACCCCACAACCACCACGAATAATGTTCTCCATAAAAAATGGCTCGCAGCTGTTGAGAAGTCTACCACTGATAAGCACCGCAATGTTCTTCTGACCTTTTTTTTGAGAAATGCAGTTATGATGTATATTAGGTTTTCCCTCAGTGTTAATATGCATGCAGTGATCGTTGTGGTAACTAATGTCATTATTCACGTACACGCCGCCGCTGTTACCACTAAGACAAAGACCATGTCCATAATCCGAATTACAAATATGACAATGCAATATTTGTGGCGAGGCATTGTTCATAACGTAAACAGAAGAAATTTCACACTCTTCTATAAGTGGATTGCCGCGCTCAATCACTATCCCCTGACTATCCGACTCTTTTGTTCCCTTGGCCACAATCACCAAGCTGTGGAGACGAACAGGCCCTTCCGTTATAATCTTCAAACACGGGCCTCGCGAGATAATAACTGGAGGCTCTCCGTCTTTTGTGCTACATAGCTCTAGCGGATGCTTCACCAGAAGCGACTCAAAATATTTTCCGCTCTCAATCTCGATGCAGTCATGCGGGCGCGAGGCTCGAATGGCATCTGATATCTGACAAAATGAAGCAGTAACACTTCTTCCAACACGCATCCGACGACCCTCTTGTCCAGAAAAAATGCTCACATACCGGGTAAACTTTGCATCGGTGCCAAAGGAGACTCCCGGCATCTAAAAAAAAAAAAAAGCTAAGCGTAAAGAAGTTCAAAAAGACACACGCACACGCACACACACACAAAAAAAAAAAAAAAAAAAAAAAAAAAAAAAAAAAAAAAAAAAAAAAAAAAAAAAAAAAAAAAAAAAAAAAAACCACAAATAAATGCATTAAATTAATGCAAATAATATTGATAAAACTAAATAGACAAATATATTTAAATATATCTGTCTATAGACTCACCAATAATAATAATAATAATAATAAAATAAAAGCACCGCATTAAAAAAAAAAACTGGCAAGATAACAAACCCCAACCCCCATATATATATATATATATATCAAACAAAACAAACAAACAATCCTTGCGGTCGCCAAGCCAATACATAAAAATATCCTGGCCACTATTTATCACCGCCATCCTTTTTGTTATTGTTGTGTGTGCGTGTGTGCGTTTTTACGCTTTCCTCTTGTTGCACCAATACGCAATGTCAGCAAAAAACTCTTGGTTTCAGCAGTGCGTGTGAAGTAAGATAAAACAGAGTAAAACGCCACACAGCGTCCTGCTTCGCAACGGACATGGAAAGAAGAAGCTCGTGCGTCCCAGCAAATAGTAAAAAGTTCGCCCACCAGCCAATATTTCCCCCTGCATTACTTCTCACAAGTGCAGCAAGCAACGCCGTTTGATCTTCCCCCATGCGAAAAAAATGACCGTTCGTCCTCTCCAACTGCTTGCGAAGACATATGTCGGTGGCGTATAGCGCTACTATAACAGGAGAAAAGGGTAAAAAATAAAAAATACTGCTCTCGATAATGTTAGCTAGCGGCCACATAACGCCAGACAACAACTGTCCACATGTAGGGACGGAGTGTATAACATTAACCGTGCAAAAAGCTGCAAGCCGTTCGTCACGTTCAACAAATCTACTCAAAGCAAAAGCAAACAAAAGACTGCTCATAACATGACTTGAGCAATTGTGTTCTTTAAATGAAAAGCAAACGTCAGATGCTTTATCGCCGCATGTATAAAGCGCATCTTCCTTACGAAAATCGGCCGCACCAGCTGAAAGATCGCATGACACAAAAACAAAACGCCAGAAAGGCTGAAAAAACGTAAAAAAACTTTTCTGCTGAAGACGATGCTGAAGAAAACGAAGAAGCAGCAAACTGTGCCCCATATGGTGCGCTGCCGCCGCCGCCAGGCCTTCTTCAACCCCACAAAAAAACAGGCAACGCGGCGTCTCCTCATCTACAAAATCGCGCCCGCAAAACGCTGCCATAACCACAACCACCCGCATGCCAGAGTCGCGCGTAATGATGGAGCACAAATTACTCACCGCAACCATGTCACTCATATCACATGTGTGGGAAATCAAACAACCCGTTTTCCCCACCCACTCTTTGTGCAACCTGCACTGGCGCTCAACAGCGGCTTGCATCACCCGCTCAGCGCGGCCCGTCGCACTTTGCTTGCTGCAAACACCATGAACATTAAATCCAGAAAGAATAAGATTAATGGCAACATAAAAACCAACACTTCCGCACGTTATATCAGTCACAAGAGCGGAAGGATGCGCTTTTACACTCCGCAGTCCTGCCCACAGGGATCGATCCACAAAGGCCTTGTTAAGCGTCAAAATCATATTTGACGAACTCAACCGATTGTGCAAAGGGGATTGCGGCGCCAACTGCACCGTAAGATCACGTCGCTCTATCGATGGGGTGCGATCACGTCTTCGTCTCCACACGCAACCGATACGAACATACATAAGAAACATGTCAATCAAAAATACCAGTATAACGCGCAAAAAGAAACAAAAACACCCACAAACATACATCAAAAAATTCATCAATCAAAGAGCGCCTAAAAAAGTTTGAGGCAAAATAATAAAAACAATAGTATGTGTAATGAACCCCACCTCACCAAAAATACGCACCCACAACAACAACAAAAAAAAAAAAAAAAAGAAATGCTCACATAAAAATAAGCAAATAAAAACAAAAATAAACAAACACAATAAAACAAAAATATAAACGCACAATAAGAAAATGACAGCAAGATCCAGAACAACACATTTCTTCTTCACTAAAACGTCATGTGTGTGTGTGTGTGTGCGCACGCGCCTTTGCAATATGAGCATATAAAAACAATCAACTACCAAAAATATGCTTTAACATAGCCAATAAAGCCATCCCAACTTTCTTTTTATATTGCAACAAACACACACAGCCATATATTTAGCTTTTTTCTACCACAACAATCACCCTCATTTCTTTCATTCTCTTTTTATTTTTTTATTTATTTCTTTTTCTGCTTAAAAACAAAAACATAAAAAAAAAAAAAAAATTTCTTCTCACATGCCTCGCTACGCCTCCATCCACACAATCTCCCCTGGGGACGCGGCGTACGTGACAGGGAGCCGGTCACCAACACAATTCTCGCCTTGCAGCATATCCAAAACCTGTCGCCAGTGCTCAGACCGCCGCAAAAGTGCGTCGCTGCCAACCATAATCATCGCAAAACGTGCCCTGCTGCAGGAAACAATCATGCGATTTCTCATCTTCAGAAACTCCGTCAGTACCTCAGTTCGCACCAATGAGAGAATCACAACATCGTTTTCGTCACCCTGAAAAAGATCCACAGTGCTCACCGCAACCTCACCAAACGCCCGCATGCGTAGCGAGTTGCGCAGCAGCCGGCGCTGCCCAAGATATGGCGTAATTACAGTAATTGACTTTTGATGAATTTTCTCAGACGTTAAATGTTCCACAATTTTAATCACCATGTCAACCTCCTTCGCGTTAATTTTGCTGCGACTGCCAGCCGCCGTCTCCTCAGGGTGGTTGTGGCGCCAAAAAAACACGCGCCTCGCAAGGCCGGGAACAAAGTCAAAGTGCTTCACTCCAGTAGACAAAAAAAACGGTCGCCTAAAAAGGTCGGCGCTGTCGAGCAAGCCATGCGTGTCATAAAAGGGTCGCACAATCCGCGAGATACTAGGATGCATGCGTCGCTGCTCCGTCAAGCAAATCGGCTTCGTGCGAGTGGCCAGGCGTTCAAAAAGCGACATGTTAAGTTTGTTAACTTTCTCATAAACAAAAGTCTCCACCTTTGGCTGTAGCTGCCAGTGGTCACCAATCAGTATAATTTGCTGCAGCGAGTCTGTCATGCAGGCAAGAAGCTGAGACTCCAAAACCTCGGCGGCCTCTTCCACTACCAAAACACTTGGGCGAAGTGAGCGCAAAAGGTTTTGATTCTTGGCACAGCCGGTCGTGGTAAGACCAATAATGTCTGCACCTTGAAGCAGCTCCAGCTTCAGCTCGTCGATTGCATGGTTACGTATAGTAACGACATCTTTAACAGCATCCATAATCAGCATGCAGTCTCGCGCCTTTGATGCAATGCAATCACGAATCAAAAACGCATAGTATTCATGTCGGAGAACAGGGTCGAGACTCCACAACGAAAGAAGTTCTTCTGGCACACCCTCTGGGCGTTTGGGTGGGTTCTTTGCCAACTCAATGGCCTCAACAGACAAATACCTCGTATGTAAAAGCTCATTATATTCACGGTTTTCATCCTCCAGTCTCATTTCCTGAAAAACACTAATAGGCGCACCTCCGTTGTCCTCCTCTGCCATAGTTGCCTTCTGAAGAGAAGCGGCAACGCTTTGGCACCGAGCCCCCTCCTCCAAAAAAAGAGATATTCGTGGTTGTAAAAGACTAATATAAAGCGTCTTTTCAGCGGTGCGTTTGCACGTGCCAATGTAGTCTTTTCCCTCTAGCCAGGCGTCGCGGTCCTCGTAGCGCATAGACTTTGACTGCTCATCTGTTAACCATCGCTCAAAAAGTGTCTTTGGCACACGGCCTGATTCTAAAAAATGAATCTCTTTAAGAAGACGTTCTAACCGTTGGTTCATAAGAAACAAGCGTTCCTTAAGACTGTTAAGAACAGCCTTGTCACTTCTTGCATGAATTAATGCGGAAAGGTTGTAAATGTCGAGCGCAGAGTTGCGTGAGCGACCACCAATGCGCACAATACGCTTGCCGGCAGGAAAATGATCCAAGTAACTAGTATTATGGGCTTCGCCAAACAACTGCTGTACAACACGCGGTCGCTCATCATCCCACAACCCACTGCGCAACATGTCCTCAAGAAATTCGTCAAGAGCGTGATTTTTGTATGTAATTACAACAATAGGGCCCACAGTTGGCAGCATATCTCTCAAAGTTGTTGAACAAAGCTTGTCTATATCAATAGAACAAAAAATGTCACCTGATGCAATCAACTGCTTGTAACGAATATAAACTTCAACAACACGGCAGCCTATAAAAGACTTGCCCGTTCCAGGAGGCCCTTGCACTAAAAGAACTTCAGACCTTGGAAGAGAGCGCATCGCCTCTTTCTGACCTTCGTCCAGCACAAAGCGATTAGTAACCCAGTCAATAAGTTCCAAAAACGCCGACTCACATTGGGGTGGTATGTAGGAAACAAGATCCCCAGGGGCTTTGGGCTTACACTTTCCATTAACAGAGGTGTTCTCTGCAGCCTTTGCGCTAACAAGAGTAGATCTCATGGGAAGCAGCATTGCAAGCGGTCCGACAAAAGCACCTAAAGCTTTAAAAATGCTTTGGTAGCCTACCATAAAAATGGATGTTGACAGCAAACAGGAATGGTCAAGCTTACCAGCTTGCTCATTGCGCCGCAGCTTCTCCGCAAGAATATCGAAGCCTGTACTAGACTCACAGGGCGTCAAAACTATCATACGACCGGCTAGCAGTTGTGCGTTGCACGATGTAATAATGCCCCAAAATATCTCGTCCTCAGATATAACAGTGCGGTCTAGCCCAGTAGTAATACAAACAGTAGTGCCTGGAAGAAGCTGTGAAAAAATATCTGCCATAGGGCTTTTCGGCTGTAGTTGAATAATATAACTGTCAGGTGCTGCAAAGTCCTTGTCACGTGTCACAACACGCCCTACCAGCCGAAGAGAATCGTACACCCGTGCGTACGGAATCTCCGCCTCTGTTTCTGCCGTTGGCCTGTAATTTGGTAGTTGAAAACACACAGCGGGAAGAAGTCTGCTTACCGCCTCAAAAGTATCAGCGCGTAACAGGCGGCAATGATCCGTAATGAAATTCTCCGTAAAACTATACTCCGTTGCGCCGTTAACAGGAAGGTTCTGTGGCGTAAAAATAGAGCCGGGATCGGGTGGCGGAACAGAAAACTCATCAGCTGATGGAATAAGAAGTGCGACTTCCTTGCACACAGGTGGTTGCTGCAAACGCCTCAGCGCCGACTCCACCTTTCTACTTACAGTCGCTGCTGTTGTCCCCGTGGTTGTTTGCGACAAGCCAGCGCTGACATATGGGGTCAAAAAAGAAACAAGCTTAAATTGCACTTTACTGAGGACATCCTCACTGACCTTTGCATAATGGCGAAGAAGCACAATCAAGTTGGCTACCTCAATCCATCTATCCACCATTAACGACATATCATTCTCAAGCTTCATGCCGCCACCAGTCAAAAGAGCATCAAAAACCAGTGTGGGAAAAAATGCTGGAAGATTGTTTTTCTTTAATGTGCGCAGCATCAAAGAAAAAAATGACACCAATAGTGGAATGTGAATCGGCTCGCGATTGTCAATAAATGTTGTGAGCTCCACAAATGTGTGTATCGCATCAACAAATGAGGGTCCATCCATATTGCGCACCAGGTCCAAAACTGAAAACCACTCATTCGTATGAGTCATAATTGTTTTTATAAGCACAATCGGCCGCGTCGTCAGTTTGCAGCGCCTAATAAACTTTTGTACATCCTCCAAAGTAATGTTCACTTTCTCTGGTCGAATGTCTACAGCAAGCAAGTAGTCTCTGCTATTGTCAACCTTCAATGTGACAGCGTCACCGACCGCTATTTCCTTCACTCCATAGTCAACACGGTCCATAAAAAACTTAACTTCACCAAGTTCAGCAATTCGCACAAAGCCAATCCCATATTGCGAATCAATCCGCCCAACCACACCACACTGCCTTTCCTCCGCAAAAAGCGTAAGCTCTTTTTTTGCTCTTGGATTTGTAGACAAACTGGTCTCTGTACGCCTTTGTTGTGTCTCATAATGGTCCTTTTTTTTGGCTGTAGCTGACAAGCCCTCCTTCCACTGCTTTTCTCGCAACATTTTACAACGCTCAACCTCTACCTGGTGCGCCATATAACGGGACATTATGCGGCTGGGCTCAGCTTTCTTTGAGACCTCACCAGCGGCAGCAGTGCTCCTATCAGAAGCCCCATAACACACCTGGCAGCAATCGCGTCGTGTGTGTCCTTGACTCCCGCAGCGCCGACACCAACGCTCCTCACGGAGCAAAAGCAGCCCATTTTCAAGCCACCAACGCAGCACCTTCTTCTGTTCCTCAGTCCCAGAAGTATCCTTGAACACAATTTGCCAGTGTTCCTTTTGATCCGCATGAGCCTCAGCGTATTCCGTAAGAGCAGGGTGAAAACTCATTATGCGTAAGAATGTCCAACCGTTGCCCAAAACGTCGTCAGAATCGGCCCAGTCAATGCTGGCACTCTTCTCATCAGTCCACGAACTAAGTGATACAGTATCAACAACTGGGGGCTGTGACATTGCGTTATTAATCTAGTTACGTATTATATGTTTTAGTTTTTGTCTTTTATGCTTCTTTTTGACACCACTACCCTGCCTTCCAGACCACAAAATCATCGTGAAAATAATAATTAGCTTAAAACCATCACAACATATACATGTAATATTATTTTTCTATGTATTTCAAATTTGCTATACACACACACCAAAACAACAACAACAAAAAAAAAAATGTTTTCGTTACTTCTAAATTTTGTATTTTTTTTTTTATTTTAGCATCCTTTTATTTTATTTTTTTTTTTTTAACTGACCATTTAATAATAGTTTGGGCTTTCCTAAAAATAACTCCTCCTCCTCCTACAAAAAATAAAAAATAAAATAAAACACGCACATCCAAACACATACACTCTAAAGCAAGCAGTAGCACACACCAAAAACAACCAAACATTGTTATTATTATTATTATTGACCGTTGTCCTTTTTTTTTTTTTTTTTTGTGGTTTCCGACACATGAAATGTTTGGTTGTCAATTTACTCGGTCACATTTTTCTGTAAAAGAAGCCTCTTTGAAAGCGCCTCCAGTTTGCCATCAAGTTTTCCCCACCCAGGAAAAATCTTTTTGGCGTTTTCCAGCTTCGACATTTTCGTCAACGGGTTGTTGCAAAGATCAATTGTCTTCGCCCGCGCCTTACTTTTGGCTCCGCACCACGACTCGCACCACAGCCACTCCTCTGGCAGCGAATAAATCGGCACCTCGTCCTGAATATAGTTCGGCAAATCCTGGTCCAAGTTGGCCAAGTTCGCTGGGTCCCTGCTCAGCGTGTTGTAAAGCGCGCGGTATTTCTCGCAGCCCGCCATCGCTCGCAGCCGCTGGAGGTCGACAAGATACAGGGCGCTGATGTGATACGGCCTTCCGCCAAGATGCTCGAGCCAAAATCCACTTTCCCAAAAACGGTGGCTTTTAGTGGCCTTGTTTGGGTCGCGCCTGCAGAAAGGTGTGTATGCCATCGGTGCGTCACCAATGTCCATGTTTTACAGTTCATGGAGATCTACAAAAACTTTTTGATCGGCGTCAACAAAAATAATGCGATCAAGATCCAATGGAAATAAAATGTCAAGAAAAAGAATTTTGTAGGCCCATATTGTACGTTGCTTTTCCACTTGCTTATGAAGCCACCAAGGCCAATGATACGATACAAAACCCACCTCAAAACCGTAATGCTTTGCCAGTAAGGGCACAAGTGTTCTAAACTTTGGAGAAAGAAAGTTTTCAATCAACCAGAATTTAATCAACGTTGTGTTTACAGCGTGAGTATCAAAAGAAGTTTGCATCACGCTGTGCATCATCATTCGTAAAAAGCGCTCATATAAATGTCCAGAAACAACAGAAAAAATATTCAGCGTTGGGCGCTCAGGTTTCACGGCATTAGGCCCTTTTGGTGGCCAAATTGCACGCTTAGAATGTAGACGTGCAATTTCTTCAATACTCTTTGTATTGTTTTCCGATCTTCTGGCAATATCAAGCTCTACAAACCTTCCGTCAAAAGAAGAAACCACCACAGGAATACTCTGCCATTTTAAATGGCTGTCAAAAAAAAAAGAATCTCCTATTTTTGTTTGTAAATCGCTTACGGGCAGATTGTCTATCTTGGATATGTAAAAAGCCTCCGCAGCACCCCCTGGCTTCACACCAATATACCAAACGCCTGGTGCCCCTTGTAGCTGAAAATAACCTATATGATCTACTACAAGTGTTTCGCGCGTAGCAGAGTCTGGGACAATTGTCCTAGACGAACACATAACAAGCGGTAAGCCACGTGCGGACAAAGAAGAACCAACCTCTTTAGCCTTACCGGTAACAAGAATAGATTTTAGCTGGTAAGTTGCATGTAAGAAAGGTGAGGTATGCGGGAGGGAAGCAAGGACAATATTATCAAGATCGAGCGCAGCTCTCAAAGAAAGCACTAACCAGTTTTCTGGTTCGTCAACACCAAGCGTCAAGACGTTCTCTGATGGCAACCAACGAAATACTGCAGCAGGAGGCAAAACAGCTCCAGTAGAATCAAATCGTGCCTCTGTGTCGGCAACAAACTGGTAAAAGTTGCGAATAGGCAAGTTCTTACCAAAGTCTGTTGAGCCTAGATACACAGTGCACGAAACGTCAATCTGGGAGCGAATAACAAAATCACAAAGTGAAACAAGAAGTTGTGAGTCCTGCACAGAAGGATCAATAAGAACAGTTAACTTATGTCGCGGCGGCCTCACTTCAGCGTTTGCAGGTTCCACAACAAACGAAACCGGTCCTGGTGCCATTGGCAGCAGTTTTTCATTTGTCACCCTGTTGCAATTGCTGCTGCGTCGCAAAAGTCCACTGAGTGCTGCAACCTTTGACGCAAAAAAAGAATTTTTAAAATCAGCCTGCTCCGATTTATTCGTTATATCCCAAAGATCATTTGACGTTAATGTTTTAAACACATTCACCGCCAACGACATGTCATGCGCGGTTAGCTCGGCAAATGCGCCTTCTACAAAAGCGTCATCATCGTTGTCTTCCTGGTAGAGAAAAAGGCGTCCATTAACGTAGTAGCGAATAGCGGTGTTTTCTGTCTGTTTATTAGATGCCACGCCAAAAATCTTTGTCCAAAACGAATGTAACTGTGCCTCCATCTGAGCACAAAAACCCTCAACAAGCGCCCGTTGTTTCCCCAGTTCTTGATGCAATTCAACACCTAATGAAAAACTGCTTGTGTCTAAAAACCTCTTAAGCATCGAAGAAAAACTAACCTGTAACAGAAGCTCCTCGTATACACTGGGATCATCCAGCAAAGTATTAATGTCCCTTTTTGCGGCCAGTATTTTGCTAAAAAACTCATACACCAATTTTGATTGTTCCCGTTTGTTAATTTCCATGTTATTATTAAGCAACAGAAGCAAACGCTCCAAATCTCCCCAAAATGTTCGAGATTCAGCTGATTTTTTAGAACCACCGCAAACAACATACGTTAAGCGCACATTACTACAGTCTTGAGTGTCATCTTTGCATTCCACAAGTTGTTTAATGACTCTTTTCATTGTACGCACAAGCTTTAAAGTGGTTGGAGACTGAAAAACCAAAACTGCACTTAGTATAGATGTTTTTCCTGAGTATGATGCGGGAAAAATAAAAAATCTGTTGTACAAAAAGTCTACAAGAGGCACAGACGTCCAATCCATGTAAACTTCATCTAGGTACAAAGACCCACGATAGTAACGCTTTGCTTTACTAGTCCGCATAATTGAGTTGTAAAAATCATCTTCAGTGTTTACCAACTTCCCATTAGCTACCAGCCCACGCACGTAATTTAACTCGTTCATAAAATTACCAAAAAAAGCTCGAGTAATATCCGTATATAATATTTTTCCATTTAGAATAGTCATGGGTAGTTTTTTCAATTGCAAAACGTAAATCATCTCCTGTATTTCTTGATAATAGTTTAAAAAATCGGGATCCTCAATAACAGTATGCAAATGGCGTTTATTTGCTTTTAAAAGAACACCTTCTGCAGCTCTTTTAATCTTAGATTCCACAACTTCATCCCCTTGAAACTCAAAAAGAGCAATTAATTTATCAAGAAATTCAAGCATTCCCTCCACATTTTGTTCCCCATTAAGCATTTCCCACACAGTTGCGGTAATGAACGCAGTTGTCGTAGACAATGATGGCAGCGCGGTGATATCCATATTTTTAACAAACACATTTGCCTCTGGTGACCATGTTGAGTCAAGAAATACGACCCCAAAGCGAAAAGGCTGAGTATGTCTTTTCAGTCGGAGTAACATCTCGACATTTTTTAATCCCATGCCTGTCGTCGGGTCTATAATGCAAACAAAATGAAAAAGGTTCTTTCTTGGAATTATAGGCATGTTATTGAAGCCTGTACTCAAAATTGCTTCAAGATAATTGGGCATAGTTGCATAAATATAGTCTCTTTCCAAGTTGTTAAACCAAAATACTTTTTCTTTTGGAAGCCAAACACGCACATCCAAGTCGTGTACCTCTGTGTTGTAATATATTTTTTCTGTAACGCCGTTCACAATTTTCTTCAATGCAACATTTAAATTACCCAATAAAAAATCACTGTTTTTGGAAGAAAGAAGGCTGTGACTTGTAAGGACTCTTTCTATGTCTCCAAGTGTTTTCTCGGCAGCATCCAGCTTCTTCAACAAGAAAAAAATATTTCTATCCTGCGCGTCAACTGCGCAGCCATCAAAAACAATTGGCGGCAAGCCATTAACCAGGATTCTTTCAACCCACGACAATTCATGCAATGTCCTCATGTCAGTTTCTTCCTCATCTGTCTCAGCATTGTTAAATAGTTTCGCTGCGTAAAAAGGAAGGTTTGTTAGCACATCCAACAATACCTTTATCCGCTTTTCGTTGGGAGCATTCATAACATGCTTTGCAATGGTGATCCCCATGCGCTGTGTTTCCCAGGAGTCGAAAGAAATCTCTTCCCCGGTTTCTCGTTGCGTGTCACCCATAGAGTCATTCCCAATATCGTTCAATCGGTTCTCAGTATGAAAGTACTGCTCATCCAAGAGCGGTACACCAAGTCCACCAAAATACTCCTTATGTTTGCCTTTTTTTAGAGTCTTTATTTTCTCAGAAGTTGTGCTTCCTTCCTCATCATTTTCTTCTTCTTCATCAAAAACTTTATACTCTACTTTTTTCAGGGTCACTTTCACGCCATAACCTTGAACATACAGTGACCTATTCCACATTGGCCCAACAACAGGAAGATGTCGAAACGAGAGGTAAATGGCGTGTAAATGACGCTCCAGCTCCTTAAGGAGTGCCATTGTCTGTTTTTCTCCAACAATGCCGTAAAGAATAACGACTTTACGCCCTTTTGACTCAGAATAAATGTGATCCAAACCAGAAAACAGCGTTGGAACATCATTTGCATCGTCCGGTTTATCAGTAGAAGGAGTTGCCAAGGCCAGGGACTCATCAACAAGCCGAGGGTCACAGACCGCCTTGCCTCCTATGAGCACAAAGGCACGTCCATCCGACGCACACCCCGCGGCGAGTCGCAGTGATTCGCGCGCCAGCTGCCAGTGTGCCTCCACTGCGGGGGAATACATCCGAGTCGTGAGTTTCGCAGCCAGTTGTCTCAACTGCCCAGGCGACAGTCCCCCATCCTCCATCACACGCATTATAATGTCATATTGGCGTTTCTGAGTCAGAACTGACGCGCCGCCGGTGTTGTTTAGGGTCCCGGTATATCGCCAGACGTCACGCAGGCACTTGTAAAAGCCGCCATATGTGCTGCTGCTTGCCGCAGCACATTCACAGCCTTCCTGCAAAAATGGTGTCTCTGTCCACGGCGCCACCATCGTCACATGTACACCTTTGCCATCCACTTTTGCCGCCATACATAAAAACAACCCCGCAAACAAAAAAAGTAATGGGATGGCAGTTGTGGTGAAGCACATATTCATCATACTCTGTCTGATATAATAGAAGATTACTTGTATTACCTTAAGATATATATATATATATATATATATATATATGGTATAAAAAGCAAACACTATAATTGATATATAATTTTTATCATTATTATTTCTTGTTTTCATATGCTGAAGCAAGATTCAAGAAAATATACCGCATCACCAAGTTCAAAATAAACAAACACACACACACACACACAGACATATACATATATGTATGTATATACACTGCAAGCTTAAAACACCAGAGCTGCATACTCATAAACGCATAGTCTAGCATGTATAACTAAATAGCTTTTTAAAAATTAAAGTAATAATAACAATATTATATCTAATATTAATGCATATGCGTGTGTGTGTGTGTGTGTGTTTAAAAGACCTTTGCCATAGTCTCTTTTTTTTCTACATGGTCTTCCAGTTTAAAGTAAACAAAAAGAACCATCACAACCACAACAACAACAACAACCAAACAAGCAAACAAAAATACTTCTTTTGATTTTCTTATTCAATATAAATAAAATAAAATAAACGCATCCACCATATTTTGTTGTTATAATAGGTATCTAAAAAGATTATACACACAGATATATATATATATATATATATATATATATATATATATATATGTATGTATTACACCTATCTCGGGTGTTTTATGCTTCTACTATACTTGTACGCAGCCAAAGGTTAATAAAAACTGTATTACCAATGTTAAACTGCAACAAAATTTATTTTGTTCTCTCGCCACCATAATTTAAACAGCTAACCAGGACATTTAATATAAAAAAAAATTTCCCAAAATCTTCGTTTGTTTCAATATTTGGTTTCGCCCATAATATTGATGATAATAATACTAATAATTGTAATAAAACGCGTCTTTTTTTTTTTTTTTTTTTTTTGTTTTTTAACTATATATTCATGTATAATGAAGAGGGGTGGGTAGTGTTCCGCCTGAATTGACAAAAACAGCCACGACTCATCCTACCAAATTAACTGCTCCAAAACAAATAAGATGTCAAACGTGAAACTCCAAAAACAACACCTATCGCCATAAAATTCAAAAAAATAACTTTCATTTCTCTTGCCTTGTTCGCGTAGCCGCCATAAAACACATCAGAGAGCGTCGCGCTCACAGTGACGCTACCAACGGCGAGCACACAGAGCGCCACAGCCTCCGCACTGGCCCCGCTGAGGTGCCGCACGGCGAGCGGCAGGAGGGGCGGGAGGCTCCCGGCGACGTACCCGATCGCGGCGGGGAGGGCGGCGTCGACAAGTGCCTCCCGCGCGCTCGGGGGCTCCAACCGCGGGTAGCCGAGCTCCTCGACCATCATAAGATTCACAAAGGCCGTCTTGCGCTTTGCAAATATGTGCGTCACTATCATTGCATCATCCTCACTAAAGCCTTGCGCCTTGTATATGCCGACCATCTCCTGTATTTCCCCTGTAAGGTGATTCTCAACCTCCCACAGCTCACGCTTCAGCTCGATATCGTAAACAATACGCTCAAAAACCAACGCAAATGCCGCAGTGTAGGCGATCGAAATACTACCAGCAACTGCCTGCACAATCAAAAAGCCACTAATCGCGCTTCTAAAAAAACCACTGCGGCCCACATGTAGCCAACGACCCGTGGCACCTAGGACGCCGGCGGATAAAACAAGTCCTGCAAAGGCAGAAAGAGCAAGAGAGCGATTACGTAAAGCACTGTTTTTCCGTATATCAAGATTAAAGTTTTCCAGAATTTGGTCATGCACCTCACGGGAGTGTTCGGCATTACCAAAAGCCTTACGAGCTTCTTTTAAGCGTAGATCTTCATGGCTAACCATAAAGAAGATCAGCAAAACTTAAATAAAGCAACACCTTTGAACACTTTTTGTTCTTGTTGCTAAAGTGGCTTCTAATGTAATAAAAAATAAATAAATATGAGTATACACTTCCTTTGTATACACACACAAAAAAAAAAAAAAAAAAATCAACATCACACCACAATATATATATATATATATATACATGTGTATAGGAATAATGATTTATGCCAAAAACACGTAGCTAATAAATAAATGCGTTTCAATAGCAATTATAATAAACTAACAACAATCTATCTTTAGCAATATATATATATATATATATATATATATATAAAGATTGTTTTTATCAGTGTATGTTTTTATTAACATTTTCTGCTTCAGGACCGTTTGCTCGTATCCAATCAAACAGTCTATTAAGCGCCTTTTCAATCACTACAATACTGTCTTCGCTCTCATCAAAAACGTCAAACTCTAGTCGAAATGCCTCCAACGCCCAAAACAAATTTTTCCATAACTCTACAACCTCCTGGTAGCTAACCGAAGGAAAAGTATTAGAAAACAAAAGCCCATCAAGTGCATCGATGGTACCATTTATACCCAGTGGTAGTCCGCATTGGTTTGGTTGTTCTTTAAATGCGGCAATCAACAACCGAATAAGCAGCTGCTTGCGCACATGCTTGTAAACGCACAGCACGTAATCCATTTCTTTTACGGCATTCCATACTGCCAGCTCATCACCATATAAACTTAATGTGTCTAGCAAGCAACTGCGAACACGGGCAACATCAAGATCCAACAAGACCATGTGTTCATTCACGGACTTATATGGCTCACGAATTGGCAAAATAAGACGCTGCCGCAGCCGCTTGAGCGTCAAATGAAGTTCATATGGAAGGAACTTGCTGTAATGATCCTTTAGCTCCTTCTCAATTCCCGCGGTGTTTTTTGCTGGCCTGTACACTTTACCAACAGACTCTAAAAACTCCCCTGTCATGGCTGGACAGTCGTGCGGCGCATCATTTTGCAGGTCCTCAAGCTCAAGTAGCTCCTCAGCGCTAAGGGAAGCTTCCGCCGCGGTGCCTGAGTGAATTGGAAGATTTATATCAAACGCATGAAAGTTGGAAAACAAAAAAGTATCGCCAAAACATGGTTCCGCAAAAGACAATTTATTCTTATTCTTGTCAAGTAAAAATTGACACGAACACTCAGCTAAAATTGCATCACGCCATAACACAAAGTCATCAAAATCTTTACACCGAAAAGTTAGACCTGTAAGTCGTGACGCAGAAGGAGGAATAATGATTTTATGTTTGTCTTCTGAAAAAATTACAAGCCTTCCTTTAAGAGCAACGCCTTTAAACGAACACCGCGGCGAGTCATTCTGCGGTGCGTAAAAAATACCATGGTCCTTCACAAGCTCAAACCACCGCAAGGTGTACTTTTTGATTTTACTTCCTCTTTTCCACAAGATACCCTTAGCTAAAATAATAAAGTCACTTGGAAGCTTCTGCATGTCTAATGTGTCGGTACAAAATGCCAGATCATTTTTTGAAGACTCAACCAACAGTAAATTAGTCATTGTTATTGTGCGAACACCTGTGGTGGTAGCGGTAACTAATTTTTCGATTAACCGCATCCATTCCTTTTTTGCTCTGGTCATAAGCAGATGAGAAGATTTTTGCTGTACTTCTTTTTTGTCCTCTGCATCAACGATAAAACAGGTCTCGCTAATTTGTAAATTCTTTTGCTGGCTAAAATCAACTGGATTACCAGTAACACTTGTCACCGTCTTTTCATATGACTTTGCAACACCTCTTGCATATTTCAAAAAAACATTATTTATAGCTTTTCCCTTTTTTAAGGAAGAAAAAACTTTATAAAAAGTAAAGTCATCAGGCAACTTTAAAAAACGCAAAGCGGCATTCTTTGGTTTTTCGCAGGCGTTCTCAGAAGGAATACACTCTTGCTCGTTTTCGTTACTCATACAAACTAACTTCCTTTTTTGTTGTTGTTATTACTCTTGTGCTTGCAACATTTTAAAATACACCCCCCCCCCCCCCCAAACAAAAATAAAAATAAAAATAAAAATAAATAAACAAATAAAACTTCTAAATAATGATCATTAAAAGCAATTTCTCCCCGAGTAAAAACCTACACATAAGCACACACACACACACATACATACATAGACTCAAAGACACAATACATATAATTATTTATTTATTTTAATTAACCCACCACCCTTGCCCCCTTTCTACTCCTGCTACTTCCTTAACTAGGATTTTATATCTTTCCCCGTAAGGCATTTAAGGTCATTTTGTAGACACTCTCCACCGCAGTATGATACAGCGTTACAAAGTCAAGTGTTGAAAAAAAAATATCCGCAACCCCAAAAAACAACATTGATAAGATATTGCCACGTGCGTATTCCAGCGCCCAGCAAGCATCAAGCGTGCGGTATTGCTTTGCGGTTTTTCTTGGAAGATAGTGCTGATCACCAGGCTTGTATACTTCACGCTCTGCCACACCCGGCAGCGCCGCCCACTGCTCGCCGTAAATAATTGTAAAAAAATCCTCAACCCACGTGAAACGGCCGGTGTGTCCTTCAGTGCCGACTGCTGTACCAAAAATAATGAGATACTCCGAAAAAGAGGAGTGCAGCACTGTCATTGAGCCCATCGCACCACCAGCGTTGTTCCAAAGCCATCTGCCCGTGTAGCTTGTGTACAAAGGATACTCCCTTGTTACTTCAGCAATAACACTCAAAATAACCTGCTCGGCAGTCGTGTTTGCGCCGTGCTGTGCGTGAGCAATCGCAATGCCGCTCTTAGCAAGACTCTGAAGCATTTCAGGATCAAACACCCAATTTTCCGGGCGATCTACCGCAACAAAAAAAGCAGTAATAAAAATCAATGCAAAAACAAAAACAAAAATTTTCCATAGCGTCATTATAGCAACTTAACCCGCAAAACTATTACCAGCTTTTCGGTTTAATACAATAAGCAACTCGGTTTCGTATATATATATATAATGTATATACTTTGCTTATTGTACCAGTTTGTTAGAGCACACACACACACACACAGACAGACAGACAGACACAAGCAAGCCAGTGATTTTGGCTTTATGTGCACCCCTATTCGCTTATTACTTTACTACTATTATTAGCACTATTTTAATGTCTGTGATGTTTCCAAACTTATTTAGTCAAAATAAAATTGCTAGCGGCACATGATGAAATACAATGATAATAATAATAATAAATAAATAAATAAATAAAAAGTCGCCAACAAGAACAACACACAAAAAAAGTTCTGAATATAAATATATATATATGCATTATTTTAAATTGCATACAAATAAATAGGTAAATATATACAAACAAACAAACACACACACGTACACACACATTTATATTTATATAAGTATATATATTTGTACAAACTTTGGCTAACTTGAAATTTGCCATTGTCGCACGCAGCAGTCGCTCCCGCCTGAGAGCAGAATTCCTTCCCTTGTCCACGCAACGGCCGAGACTCCTCCACGATGCGCCGCGTCCTCCCTCTTGCGTGTCCCGGAGTTGAGATCCCAAAGAATGAGCGACGCGTCCATGCTGCCCGAGAGAAGCAAAGAGTTGTTGTTGGGAGAAAACACAAGACACATCACCCGGAGAGTGTGAAACACCAATTCTTTATGAATAACACTTCCATCACTGGCAGACCAAACAAAAATGTTTCGGTTGGCATCCCCAGACGCAACTCGCTGCCCATCGTGTGAAAAAGCCACGCAAGCAACAATGCCTGTGTGGTGTTCGGTAAACTGCACACACTCCTCCAGGGCCGAGGCACCAGCTGCGACGCGATAGCCCAAGACTTTTTTATCTCCACCAAGCACAAAAACATTACCGTGAGCGGCGGCACTTGTGCCATCAAACTTTCCAAGCTTTTTTTCTACTATCTTGCGACCCAATAAAGTGTCAATTAGCACAAAAGAATTTTGTGATAAAAGCACGGCGTTACCATCAGCTGTAATCACCAGGGCGGTAACATTACCAACCTCATTCAAAATAACAGTAGGAGCAGTGTTTGTGAGAGTGTAGCAAAACAATTTATTGTCAGCCACAAGATATAAAATGTCATTACTAAATGTGGCTGCAGAGATCGCAACACTTAAGCTTATAGGCAACTTTCGCCCAGCCCCAGCCGCGCTGGTAACACTCTCCCAAATAAGAACCCGCTCGACGCTAACTGAGACAAGTGCACCCATTGAAGTAGTCTCTAAAAGCAATATCCGCCCCTGATGACCAAGAAAAGAACCTTTCAAACTGCCATCTTCCCCAAGCAACGTAAGATCGCCGCCAAAAGAAACTGAAATAATTCCGTGAGATGTGTATGCCACCCCCTGTTGCATGTCACTTACATCGGCTCCAAAAAAGTATGAGCCCAGAACTGTGCCGTCCGCAACATTAAATATTTTAACACTTTTGTCAGCACCAGCGGTGACCAGCTTGGTGCCGTTCTGGCTCCAGGCAACAGCATAAATAGTGCCTTTGTGTCCTGTTGCAATGATGCCCTTTTGCTCCCCTGTCATGCCACAAATAAGAATAACATCGCCAGATCGTGAGACAGAGGCAATTGTACCCATGTCTGGACTGTAGCGGACGCATGTGACCCTGTCAGTATGGGCCTTCAGGTTGCACTTAAATTTAAATGGTACGCCCTCGTAAAAACCCACAAGTGAGTCAGCGCCTCCAGTAACAATACGAAATGGACGCTCCCCACGCATGTCACAAGAGAGAATGTTCTGTGTGTGTCCATTGATTAGACCAATACTGTTACCCGTAATGCTTATGGCTGCCGCAAAGATGCCCTTCCCATCTCCCACGACCACCAACCGCTCCCCGTCGTTTGTCCATGCAATGTCACGAACCGGCCCCTGCAGCTGTTTGGTGCTAAGCACCTCCTGCGTGTCAGGCCTCCGCACCCAGACAAGCAGATTTCCATTTTGGTCTCCAGACGCCACAAGCTGCCCATGAGGGCCAATTCTCACCGCCGTGACCGGCGACGTGTGGCGTGTGCAAATTATCACGTCACCGGAGCTCTGCAGGCTCCGCAAAACCACGTTGTTGCCGCAAGCGTATGCAATTATGTTTTCAAAGGCAGAAAGAGGAGTAGAAACTGCTCTCGTGGTTGATGGCGCGCCTGGTAAAATCCCATTCAAAACAAGCTGGTGTACAGACATTATAAACTAAACCCTCCCCCCTTACATACACACAGACACCTTTTTTTTTTTTCTTAATACCAAAATCAAAAAACAGCAAACAACAAAAGCAAAAAACTTCTGGAAACCAATATAATTAATAGATATATAGATATACATAGATACATAGCAATCATAAAGCAAAAGCATAAATATAAAAGTTATACTAAACAACAAACTATGCCTATGCGTTTTTTTTTTTTTTTTTTCCTTATGTTTTCTTTATTAAACTCACTCATTCAAAATACTTTTGCACCGCTTCTTATACAATAAGCAAAAAAAATAAAATTAATAAAAAACATACGTATTATAGCTTGCCTTATTAACCACACTTTTGTCCTTGTAGCACATTTCAGTCTTTTTTTTATTTTTATCTTTCCTATTATCACACATCCACAAAAATATAAATGTATACACAAGGTGCGCAAAAACAAGCATAGAAATTACTTTGAATGTGTATAAAAAAAAAATATATATATATATATATATATATATACCTACATATATGTAATATATTAGTAATTTATATTTTACAACTAACGACTTTTTCTCAAACATCCAGCCAACATAATCTCCTCTGTTCTCTAAGACGTAACATCATGTATTACTAGAGAGTCTTCATTGAGCAGTTCTCCTGGTTGACTTGACGCAACTCGTTGCCTTCCACTGCCAGAGCTACCATCACAAGCCCCGCGCTCAATACATTTGCTTGACAAACTTGAAAAACTATTCATTTGAAAACCTGTATTCAGCGGCAAAGTAATACTGCGCTGCATTACCAAAAAAAAAGGATGTTGAACGGCCTCTTTGGCAGTAAAACGGTACTTTGGTTCGTACGCCAAAAGATGGGCGGTGAGATCCACACCATTTTGCCCAATAACACCCATAACATCATATTTTTTAAAGTATTGAAGCAATTTTTTTTTCGTGTTTTCAAAAACGTCAAGATGCGCAATACCATAACTACGCTCCTTTCTGTTATTATTGCCTTTCCCATGTCTATCAATATAATTATTTGCCATCCCGTGTAATGCATAGTCCTTTAAACTGGGAAAATTTTGTGATGTTGGTGCTCCCAAACGAGAAAATATACATTTCAGCAGATCATCACTATTTCTTCCCTTAAAAAGCACACGCCCAGTAGCAACCTCGCTAAATATGCAACCAGCACTCCACATGTCAGCAGTGCAGCCGTAATTTGTATTTCCCAGGACCACATCAGGGCTACGGTACCATAATGTAACACATTCATGTTGGTATTTTTTTACTGGTATACCCTCAATACGAGAAAGACCAAAATCAGTAATTTTAAGACGATACGTTTGCCCTTCTGTCAATTCTTTGTTTTCTTCAGGGTTATAAAAAATATCCGACGCGTTTTTGTCGCGTTTTATAATCTTCAGCACAAGATTTTGTGGTTTTATATCGCGATGCGAAAAATTCTTGCCATGAAGAAAACAAAGACCTGAAAGCAAATCCCACATCCACTGACGATACAGCTTGCCGTCAGTAAGACGTCGCAAGGGGAGTTTTTTAAGATAACGCGACAAGTCACCTGCCTCACAGTACTCCGACGCCAGGTATACAGTGTCTGTATCTAGAAAAACGTCATATAGTTGAACAATATTCTCGCTGCCAAACGTTTCAAAAGACAAAGTATCCCCAGCATTTTTCGCAAACTTACTAATTTCTTTCAATACCATAACCTCCCGTATTGTTGATGATGGAATTCCCTCCTCCTTGCTTCCGCAGCGTGTTTTCTTGAGAGCAACCACCTTTTCAGCAGTGTCGACATTTGTATCACTGCAACCCGGGGGTTTTACAAGAATTGCCTTGTATACTTCACCATACGCACCTCTCCCCAAAATGTCTGTTTTTGGATCAAATTCATAGCACATAACGCGTTGTGTGTTACATTTAAAAGTAGTTGCATTATTCGCAGACATCGCAGCAATTAAAAGACGAAACAAAAAAAAAAAAAAAAAAAAAATCTGGTATCACCCTCTTCTCTTGGTAAACAAAAGTAACAAAACTAAAAATGTACAATAAAATCAGTTCTCCCCATTCTATCCCCACCTCCACATTCACCCACCCAACCACACACACACACACACCCAATAAAGAAGTTAATAAGAGCAATAGAAATAACAAGAAATATCTAAAAACAAACAAGCAAGAATCAACAAATAATTATCTGTGGTAAAATATAATAAGTAATAATGATAATAAACTTATAAAAGCATCTTTACAGCAAACCCCCCCCCCTCTTTTTTTTTTCTCTCTGCTTTAAGGTCGCTATTATTTATCCACTTCCCTCCCCTTATTTATTTGTTTGCTGACGGCTTTACAACAATATATACATATATATGTATGTTATATTTGTTGGTGTTTTATACTCATTTTTCTTTCCTCCCTTTTTTTTTTTGTTTTTTGATTCTTTCTTGTTTACATTCTTTCATTTCTTTTTCTCTCCGTTCTTCATCTTCTTTTCTCCGCATACTTTCTGCGGTCCAGCACATTTTTTGCCTCTTCCAATCACAAAGACAAAAAAAAAAAAAAAAAAAAAAAAAAAAAAAAAAAAAAAAAAAAAAAAAAAAAAAAAAAAAAAAAAAAAAAAAAATTAAAACATAATAAAAAAAAAAAAAAAAGTGTGTGCTGCTTAAACGTCGTTTTCAGAAAAAATCTTCAAGCTTTCAAAGTCATACGGCTTCCCATGAATGCGCTGAAAAAGATCGAGAACGTTTTCTGCGGCGCTCTCAAAGTGCGTGGCTGAATCATAACTCTTGCTGATAAAACACTTGCTCGCTCTGCCGTCCTCCAGCGGCTCATACACATCCGACACTGAAATAAATGTTTCAATGGTGTCCCCAATAAGACGCAATCCAGGCATAATGTCCATATGTGGGTTCGCAGTGTTCTCAACCACTGTACCTATGATGACAATAAAGCGACCCTCAGGGCAGACCTTGTTTGTGTGGTTAAGCTGCAGTATGTACAGATCATTTTTACGATTTAGTTCTTTTTGTGGAATAATAATCTGGCATGAGTTACAGTCGGCCTTTAAACCTGGTATTTGGTGATTCATAATGGCAATACAGCGTACTACCTTTCCACAAGACCTTACACGATCTGGGAAATATGAAGGATCACCAACAACAAGTTTTGCATAAGCCTTTTTGCCGTCACTTTCAATAGACTCAAAAACACCATTGGAGTCAAAGTTAACATTTGTTACAGGTGTCTGCAACATGTAAGTTCCACCATACACAGCGCAAAGACGAGAAAACGCCTGTGGTAACTCACCACTTCCATACAACGGATACACATACGGCGACACTCCATACATATTAAAAGAATCCATGTACAGTTTGCACCGCATTACAGTCTCAATTGCTGGTCGGTGGAGATATTCTTCGTTTGTGTGCAGAGCAACTGCGTGACCCACAAAATCAATGGTGTCATTACCAACGCCAAACTCTTTGTATAATTGTGCCATCGTCATGGTGTGAAGATTACACCTCTTATGTGTACTTGGGTTTTTAGGATCGTAACTCCCAATAAATTGAAAAAATTTGGCCGCCTTTCTCTTTTCAAAAAAGCCCATCAACGATGACGTAAGTGCCTCTGTTTCTGTCGCAGGCACCTTTAAAATTTTTCCGTCCCTTAACACAAATGAATTATCAATAAGCGTAAACTCCATGTTATAGCGGTCAACAACAGTCGCGCGAAGAATCTTCACAAGATCACCTGCGCACATAAGCACTTTAGGAATCAGATCAACGTTATATAAATAACTCTGTCCAAGCGAAGAAGGCGGGGTGCCCTTGTTAAACTTCTTGTACAGTTGTTCAAGATTCAAGCTGGCAGACTCACCACCGTAATACACATTGCGGTCAACATGAAGTACTTTGTAGCCATTCACTGAAAGGAGCCCGCTGAGAACACATTCCGTCAGACCGGTGCCACAAACAATAGCGTCATATGTCTCCTCCATTTATTGGTCCTAAAAAAAAAAAAAAAAAAAAAAAAAAGAATGCGTCAATAGCAATATTAATACTAATAATAATTATATACGTATATATATGCACTGTATATACCTTTCCCCTTGCTTTTGTTAATATTTGCCTTATTTACTCCTTCATTTTTTATGTCCAAATAAAATAAAATAAATAAAAAAAAAGCAAAATTGTCCCCCCTCCCAACCTCTCTACCACCAAAAAACAAGAAAAAGAAAAAAAAAACATTAATTTTTAATAAAGGAATTATTTTACTTATTGAGAGCTTTCAGTGCATATCAAAACCAAAACTCCATCGATAACTCCTGCAGTAACAATACTGTCGTCATAAGATCCTCTCCTCGGCAACACACCCCAGGGTAACCAACGCGTTACTCGTTACAATATTGATCCTCATTCCCCCTGTTCATTGTGCGCTTTAATGATATTCAGCTGCTCAATAACGTTGTCACAATGTCTACTCATGTTGCACATTGTCCTGCTGACACCATTTCCCAAACAGTGAGTATTTTTTTCCTTTGCAAAATGACTGCCTTGTTTTTTGAGTGCGACAACCTCTGCAGTCTTTTGATTTAAAGCCTCTGAAAGCTGCTTCACGTGATCGACCAAAAGATTATTTTCTGCGCGAAGTCGCTGCAGTTCTCGGTGTTGTTCCTCTATTGCATGCTCCGCCTCCTCAGCCACAACATTTGCCTGTGAGACAATACTACACATGGTGGTTAATCGCTCTCGCAGAGATAACTCAGCAATGTGCCCTCCGCCTGATGTTTGCTGCTTTAAGCGCCAGTCGACCCCCCTACAGCGTGCAGACCAATTTTGAAAGTGAAGTAAAGCGGCTACCGTTCCGTCCGCAAAAGCTAACAATGAAAAAATAACAAAGCAATGACGCGCTGGTGGAAATAGTGGCACAAGACTTGTGACGGCACTCTCAGTAGAAAACACACTCAGCAAAGCACAGTTAGTTACATGACCGCCAAGAAGAACGGGAGCAACACTCACTGAAATAAGGGATATAACATTCCTCGACGCAGCAGCAAGAGAATAACACATACCTTCAGTTTCTTTGTCTGCAGAGGCGGACAGCAGCGACAGTGTGCTGACACTTCCATCACTTATGTAAACTGTATCAGCCTTAAGAACAGCATCTGCAACAATTCGCAGATAGTCCCCATCGGAAAGCATGGCAGAAGATGCTGACAACATAGACTTTGACTCGTCACGCCCATTGTAAAGAACAGTTAAAGGGGTAAACGAAATAGTCCCCTCATTATCGCCAAAACACAAAACGGCTGCCGCGTCGTCCTCGCCATCCCCAAGAAGAACAGCGGAACTCATTACGGCTGGGCGCGTCGATGTAATGCGCTGCAGCTGTAAATCCTTGTCAGACAACAACTTTGCTGTTCTCGATGGGCCACCCAACGAAAAACCATACAGCGCTCTTCGCTCAGTCGAAAAAAAAAACAAAAAGTGACCTCGCGGTTGCGTAAATCCACTAGTGCAAGAGCAACCCATCGCTATGCACATCATCCGTATGGGTGATGGTCTGTAGTCGTCCTGCACACGACAAGCGCGAGTGATATCACGAATAGGCTCACGTTTTTCAGCGTGCCACTGAATAACGCGTAGGTCATGACTAGCGCTGAATACCCACGGGCCTGGCCCTGTAGCTAGCAGGTGGACCGCCGCGCGGTGTTCGTCAAGATAGCCCTCTACACTCCAAGAGATCTCTTGTGACTTCGCCCTTCGCAGACCCTGATTGATTGCGCCGGCTGTCGCTGCTACAGAACTACCCCTCGAGTGCATGCGATATACCCCAATTTGACCTGACGACCATCCCACCCAAACTTTATCCTGTTCTACAAAACACAGAGATAAGGCCATGTTGGTCGCTGGCATTCGTTGCAACGCAGCCGACGAAAAAGCAGGGGCAGCAAGTTCTGGAGGAGGTCGTAGCGCCTCACTACACTGCTGTTGTAGTTTAAAATCAAATGTGTTCACACCACCAGTTTTCTTGTCACAAAGCAAAACTGCAGGCATAAATAATGACGCAGCATTATCACTGTCCGGTTTTGTAACTGGATGCATACTTCTAACATGACCTGGAGCCTCTATAAAAAACAACCAACTACGATCTTGTGCTTGTGGCAGGTTGGTTGTCATAACTCTCTGCAAATCAGACAATAAAAAACAACAACAACAACACCCCCCCCCCCCCCCCCCCCCCCC
>JAWVMR010000048.1:0-44452 GCA_036321205.1 Trypanosoma caninum | reverse complement strand
AAAAAAAAAAAAAAAAAAGAAACATATATATATATATATTTTTACTTTGGTTCCCTTTTTTAGCTTTATATTAAAATTATGCTTAAATATTAATAAGAACTATAAAATATATATATAAAATAAAAACAAAAAAAACACCATGGCATTACCGATTCGTTTTTTTTTTTTTTTTTTTTTTTTTTTGCTGCCACGCGTTTAGTTGCGTTAGACTACGCCAATTCGTCTACCAAAGTGTCCCTCAGCTGCTGCAGCAAATTAGACTCCTCCCCACAAATATCTCTGCGGAGTTGAAATATGCGCTCAACAACAGTGATCTCAGTGGCTGTTGTATTCAGTCCACAAAATGCCGCCCAGTCGTTGACGACAAGACCGGAGCCAATCGCGGCACTGCCTCGGTTGATTGTCCCTGCAACAACAGGAACCTGCAAAAGAGAGGAGATTTCGTCCATGTCCTGCGCCGGTGTCTTCGGGTGCACCATGCAGCCCTTGTTTGTGACCACGGCATAGCTCCCAACTAAGGCATTCTCAGCAATGGAAGTGCGGAACGTTTGCACCTGCAGTGTGTCACGCAAAATCTCCTCCGTCTCACGACTCAAATCGGTATGAATAAGCGCGACATAGTCATTGCACACGACGCAGTTTCCAACAGCACTGAGCCGCTCCTCTACACGCTGCACCTTCACAGAGTCAGGCAGCGAGTTGCGTAGGTGCTGCAGCTCCTGGTCAGTCGTGATCGAGGGCACAACAAGACCGTGACGATTACCGCAGGTGAGACGGCCAACTACACGAGACCCGCCAATTGAAGTGTAGACAACTGGAATGTGGTTCGCCAGCTCCTGTTCGAAAACGGAGTAAAAGTTCTGCGAAGCACCGGCAGTCACAAGACAGTAGGCATTCGTCAAACGTGCAAACACACCAACATCGTCAGAGCTTTCAAAGCGAGTACGCAAAGTCATAATATTATGTGCTCCCTTCTTGTAAACAAAAATAGAAGTGTATTGCCCCCCACCCCCCCACCCCCCCAAAAAAAAAAAAAAAAAAAAAAAAAAAAAAAAAAAAAAAAAAAAAAAAAAAAAAAAAAAAAAAAAAAAAACTTTTTTATATTAAAAATAACGAACTACACCTGTTACACACAAATATGCACCCCAAAACATATACGTCTGTATATAACTATATATATATAACATCACTGCGTTTTCTTCAAAAAGTGCACTTGAGGCTGTTCTCTAAAAACTTATTCCTCACCATCGGGCTCATGAAGAACGTCAAAGGACATAATCGACCCAGTCGCTTTTAGAAAGATCTTTTTCCGACGCTCCTCATCCATTCGCGCCGCCTCACGCCGAAGCGCCTTCTCAGAATTAAACAATAATTCATATTTCTCGTAAAAGTTGTGACCTTTAGCCTCCACAACCTCAGTAACCTCAGGCAAAAAGTGCTTCATTACACGCTCGATGCCCTCTTTGAGCGTGTTGCTTGAAGAAGGACATGTTCGACAAGCACCAAGCATAGCAAGTGATACCAAACCAGTCTTCTCATTGTAATTCAGCAACTTCACGTCACCACCGTCGCGCTGCACTACTGGGCGGATCTGCACCCGCAGCAGCTCCTTGATACACTGCAGCACCTCAGAGTCACCCTCACGGATCTCCAAGTCGTCTTCAAGAAGCGCGTACTCCTTCGCGGCAGGCACACACTCGTTGAAAAACACCAAATAGTGACCAATAAATGAGCTTATACTCCACTCCAGCTTTTCCCAGTCCACGTGCTGGTAAATGGTAATTGAGACGTGTCGTGGCGCAATAAAAACGCTCTCAACCTCCCGCGCGTATTGCTCAAAAATACCGTTGCTCAGCGGGTGAACCCACCCAAGTCCACGGTGCGCCACATCGCACGTCTGACCATCTGGAATAAAATTGTCATATGTCGTCGATGGTATGTGGAAAGTAAAACAAGATGGATTAGGTGTGGGGGACGAGTGCAGAAGCATCATCAGACGTTGTGCAGTGCATCGAAGCAACATATTTCGTTGCTATTCTGTTTTTAGACGTTTGCTTTGCCTTTTGGCGCCTTTTTTTTTCGTAAACTACACTCGTCTCTCCGCACTTTTTTCTTCCCTACCTTTGTACAAGCGATCTAGCAACAAAAGCCCTTCTCTCAGTGTCCGTCACTCTTCTCATTTAAAAACAAAAATTTTAATTAGCGTCTTCACACACACACACACACAAAAAAAAAAAAAAAAAACAACAAAAAAAATTTTTTTATTAATATTAATTAAATATATATATAATAATAACAACAATAGTGATAAAAATAAAAAAATAAAAATAGTAAATAATAACAGTTGTTTTTTCTTTTTTTTTTTTATTGTTTTTGTTGTTGCTCTTCCATTTTCCCTACGCTCCTACTGCGGCGCCCCAGTAACACTAGGCCTATGCACGCTTCTGCAGATTTGTGGCCAGCTCCTCACTAGTAAAATAGTTCACAGGGGCCGTCGCCAACACCCACTCCGCAGAAGGAATAGCTGTCACGTGCATCATGTACCGCCTCGTTGTGCAACGCAACTGCGTAAAAACAACAAGTTGCGGTCTCTCTTGTAAAACTGGAGCAGACGAAAAAGGGCTACACTCCTTTCCGCTGTTTCTGTCCTGTCGAGTTATTCCCGCACTAAACAAATAACTTGACGGATGCAGCTCCGCCGTTGCTGTTTCATCCGCACCCGAAACCATATTGACGTAATCATCGCGTTTAACAGATGCGTCAATGGGGCGTACAACAACATACGTCCGTCGATCAAAACTTAACTTTGAGACATTCATAAAAAACCCTGCAAGTAGTGCTTTGGTAAAAGACTCCATAGAAAGTGTTGATCCATCTCCTTCCGCGGTGGTGACGTCAAGACCAATCCTCTCACATGTTTTCAATATTTGATCCAAAATGTCCCGCGCTCTTAAAAGAGCTTTGGCATTTACAAAGTGCGATTGACAAAACTCCTGCATCAAAGGACCCGCACGCAACCATTCCTCCATTAGTCGCACATAACCCATCACATCACCGTTTCCCGCAGAAAAAAGTTTATCTCTAGCACTTGCCATTGCAATTCGCTCCTTTGGATCCCGAGTGGCAACAAAAACAGAATCCAGCGCAAGCATTGCCGCCGCAATCGACATGTGACGCAAGCAACCAGCGTTGTTTGCGTAAATAATACACTTGCTAAGCGATGGATCCATTGGAAACTCGGCCATGCGTCGCCCTGTTCGTGTCAGGCGTCCGTCTTGTTTCATTGCACCAAGCAGGTAAAGATGATCTAAAGCTCTTTCCAACGAAACTGCCGATGGCGCATCAATAAACTCAAATTGCAGCAAGTTATCAATACCAAGTGCTTTAAGCTGCAGAACCATAGAGCTCATACTACACCGTAAAATTTCCGGTACAGCTTCAGGTGGGAACTCATTACGAAATGTGTAAGCTGTGTACAGACGATAGCATTCACCTTTCTCCATTCGCCCTGCTCGACCTGCTCTTTGGGTTGCGCTGGCCTGTGATATTGGCACTACACGCAGCTCCTCCACCATGGCTCGATGATTATAGTAGTTCTGCTTGCAAAGTCCGCAGTCTACAACATACACAACACCATCAATAGTTATTGAAGTCTCTGCAATGTTTGTTGCAACAACAACCTTTCGTGTGTTGGGTGGCGGGACCTCATAAATTCGCCTCTGCTCCCGTGGTGGGAGTGAAGAGTAAATTGACAAAACAAGCAAAGGTCGCAGCTGACCCTCAGAGTTCGCAATGGCTTCACGAATAGCAGCAACACAGTTTTCAATATCATCTTGCCCAGGCAAAAAAACAAGTATATCCCCCGGCAAAGGCTTTGTTGCATGAAGTAAAAGAACAGATTCAGCACTAGCCCTCACATAGTCCGCCACAGGGTCTGTAAGATATGACACCTCAACAGGAAAAGTCCGTCCCCTTACAGTAAATATTGGAGCTCCGTCAAAAAAAGTGCTAAATTTATCTGCATTGATAGTCGCACTGGCAACAATCACTCTCAGTTGCCTGTTCTGTCGTGTAATGTCCTTCAGCAACCCTAAAAGAATATCGGTATTGAGCGAACGCTCGTGGGCCTCATCCACCATAATGGCGCTAACAGTACGAAGGCCAGGATCCAGAATGAGCTCCTTCAGCATCATACCATCCGTCATAAATATAAGTCTAGTGAGCGGGCCCAAACGCTCGTCGAATCGCACCTTGTACCCAACTATACTCCCGCACCGTGTGTTCATTTCTTGTGCAACACGCTCTGCTACACCAATTGCTGCAATACGTCTTGGTTGAGTGCAAATAAGCCGTTTCTCCTCACGCTCAGTGTCTGCACTTTTTTCCTTTTCATCCCCAGCAGCAGTCTTATCACAACATCTATTTTCAGCTGTTGCTAGGGCTGTCTCATGAAACCCTTCCTCATAAAGGTACTGCAGTAGCTGGGTGGTTTTGCCAGACCCTGTCTCTCCTACAAGTATAACCACAGAGTTCTTACGCACTAGTTCCAAAAGTGCAGCGCGTGATTGGAAAATTGGAAGAGCTTGTCGCTGCTCCTGAAGGCGACAATGCAGCTCTTGCAAGGCTTCTGTGCGCTCCTTCTTAATGCGATCATTAGTTTTTTCCTCCACAAAGTCATGTTTTTCAATACGCTCATCAACAACGGAGTCGGCCATCGCTACAAAATTATGTTGTCCAGCGTCACAGTTGTTGACCGTGAGCCCCTGCTGAAATAATCCCATCTCCTGATATAATAGCGGCACGGCGCCCAACTCAAAACCAAGCGCATCATCATCTTGCTGCCCGTTCCTCTTTCCGCCATGTTCCAGCCCTGTGCCCTCGTCCTTTTTCTCCGCCCCCCGCGCAAATTGTTGACCCTCCTCAAACAGCCGTTGCCGCAGTTGCGCCGCCCGCTGCAGATGTTCGGCGGCCTTCACCTCCTGCGCGCGGCGGCGCAATAACTCAGCCTCCACAAGCGTGTGCGGCAAAACACCCGCCTCAATCTCCGCAATCTTCTCCTGCAAAACCGCTGCCGCCGCCCTCTCCCGCTTAGGCGCCTGCCTGCGCAGATAGTCATCTCTGGACGCCTGCTGCGCCCTGCGCAACTTCTCGGGGTCCATCACCCTCTTCCTGCAAACTTACCCAAACTTTTTCTTCTCTCTCTCCTTTTGTTCTTTCCCCCTCTTCCACCCTCCTCCACAAACCAATATAATAAATCTACAAACAAAAAAAAAAAAAAAAAAGAGCTATAATGTTAAAATACATGCATATATATATATATCTAGTTAACCAAAAATATATATCACATTACACAATCAATTAATCAATCTATATCTATATACATATATATATATACTTATTTATTTACCAAATTCTACTGTACTTATGTTCTAATTAAATTAAAAGCAAAAAATAAATAAATAAATAAATAAATCCCTTTTTTTTTTTTTTCTTTTTTGCACAAGCGTTCAAAAAACTAACTCGTACTAATGCCAAAAACAAAAATGTGCGGAATTACAAATAACCAAAGTATATATATATATATATATATATATGTATATATCACCACAGCTTTCAAAAAAAAAAAAAAAAAATGCCCAAAATACACGCCAAAATCAAAGGTTGCAACAACAGTAAAAAAATTAAAAATTAAAAATTAAAAATTAAAAAAAAAAAAAAAAAGAAAAGAAAAGAAAAGAAAAGTTTTTAAAGCCAACAAATTGTTAATCTGTTAGCTTTGAAAGTTGCAACACAATGAAACGCTACAAAAAGTGCAATTTCTTGCAAGATAAAAAAAAATTAAAAAATTAAAAAATACTCCAACTAGACAAGCGGTATTAATCCATTAAGAAGTCGCGCCCACCATCATCTTAGACAATGCAATGGTCTTCCTTCTTTTTTCCTTCTAACGCTCGTCTAATATTCACACACATACACACACAGGCGCCCTTTCTCTTTTCCCTTTCCCTTTCATATATGCTTCTTCTAATTAACTTCTTTTTTGTTTTCTTTATTTTTTTTTCTTTTTTTTTTTTTTTTTTTTAAACGTTTTAAATCATATGCGTTCCTTTCATTTTATATCACTCTCCCCCACACACACACACACGTACATGTTTTCTTTCCCTTCTTGCTAATATCAACAAAGTAATTTGCTAAGCTCATCGTCAAGATTCAGCGACGCATCTGGCCCTCCATCACACTTGCTATACGCAGTTTTAGAGTCATCTGGAGAAGCGTCAACTTTTGCAGATGACCGCAGAGCAAAAAGCCACTGCCTAATCACTTCGTTGCCATCACGCCTGTCCACTTGTGTAACAAATGGATGCTGCAGCAACTCTTCACATGTTGGTCGCTTTTCTGGTTCTTTATGAATGCATAATAAAATAAATTCCGCAAGCCCTGGATCTATTGATGGCGGTAAAAGAATTACAGGTTTATTGCTTGACAAATGCTCCAACAATATCCAAAAACCAGCCTCAGTTACACAATCTCTACCAGAAAATTTCTCCATAAAAGAAGATTTCCCCAATGCAAGTTCAGCAACCACAAGACCAAAAGACCATATGTCTGCTGAAAATGAGTAGGACTCCCCTTTGAGTCGCTCAGGACTCATGTACGCAAGAGTACCCACAAAACTGTGGGCATCTCCCCGGGTGCACTCCAGAAAAGAACTCACCCCAAAATCCGATATTTTTATGTCTCCATCATAATTATAAAGTATATTGCTAGGTTTGAGGTCGCGGTGGATGAGGTGCCTGTTTCGGTGAAGATCGCACAGACCGCAAAGAATGCTTCGCGATATTGACGCCAGCACCTCCGTCGGCACCGGTTTTGTTACACTATCCAAACTGCCATCCATGCATTCCATCGCAATAAAAACCGAACCCTCGTGACAAAAGGCGCCATGGAATCCCACCAGACAAGAGGAGGTGTTGCCTTCTCGGTGAAGAGTCTCCAGTTCTCGCCTAATTTCCTTAAGATGCATCTGACTAGTAACCTTGATTTCCTTTAAGGCAAGGACCTCGCCAGTGATACGATGGGTTACACGACGAACAAACCCACTACTGCCCTTACCCAAAAAACCGCTTTCACTGGCAATAAGATCCTCAGGGGAAAGACCATATCTGTAACCGGTCGACGTTGTCAACCCTTCCGATGACACAGTCAAATCTCCAAGACAAAGCCCTTCACAGCACATTGTTGGAGAATCTTCACCATCGCTTACAAGATCATCTAAATTTATCTTTAGCCCAGCCATTATCGCAAAAATAAAATAAAAAATTATATATATATTTCTTTCTTTTAACTTTTGTACGCTAATAATCGGCAATAGAAATACTTTTCTCTCCACCCTCTCCCCCACCCCACCCCACCCTTTATTTGTTACTCGATTCTTTTTTTCCTTACTTTTATTTTCTCTGTTTCCCGTTACCTGTCCCTTTAATTCTAAAAGTGGGCAGTCAACTACTCAGTAATAACAGTAATAATAGTAATAATAATACACATAAGTGTTAGAAATATTATATAAATATATATATATATATATATATAACGTAAAAACTAAAAAAGTACCATAAGCAAGACAAAAGTAAAAAAAAAAAAAAAAAAAAAACTAAAATAAAAACAATTTCTGTCGGGCAGTTCTTCACCCACCACAAACAAGAAGTAATTTTTTCTTGCAATTCCGTCTGATATTGTTCTACTTCCACATTGACAAAATATATATAACACGTGCTATCAAAAAAAAAAAAAAAAAAAAAACTGCTCTATGTATTGAAAGTGGCGGAACAAACTCTCCATTTTTCTCATAATTCTTCTTTTAACACAAAATCGCAGAGAAAAGTAATAATTAGAACAACTATCAACAAAAAAAAAAGGGAGGGCACTACTAAACAAACTTAAGTCTATCAACCAATCGCAAAACCAACTGGTAAACGAAAAAGAAAAGATAAAGTTAAATAGATGATATTAATCTTTTGCAGTCCTTAATAAAATACTTCATCTTTTATCCAGTGCGAACAGAACATCTAACGTGCCATATTGCCTACCAAAATGCATGACTGGTAAACTGTGTTCGCCAGGTGAGGCAATGACCTCAGAGGCAAGAATTGTGGCACACCCCATGGAATCAAAACCTGCAACATCAACATCCTGCACCTCAAAGCGTATCACTTGCCCCGCGTGAACAGAAACAACAAATTCACCCTCCTCACGCTCCCACCTGGGGCTCACCGTGTCACGTTTTCCCGGAACCGTGAATACATGATCTGGGCCAACCCATACCATCACTCGCGGATCGGTTGCGCCAAAAACGTTAAACATCATCTGGTCGCAGTCCAAAAGATCATGACCCCCCTTAACGTATATGCGCATCGACAGTGGTGTTGCACTTGCAGAGTTATCCCCCTTCTTCAAAGACAACGCCGCAGCAGAGGTTGCTGTTGCAGACGATGATAAAGAAAATGTCGGGGTGCCTTTAGGAGATTCAACCTTGCTAACTGTCGCCCCGCATTCCATAGCTGTCGCCTCATTCTCGCTCTCTATCTGCATAAAAGGGGAGGTGGAAAGTGCAAACGAGACCACAACACTCCCTACAATACCAGCGGCATGTTGGGAATGCGATACATCTTTTTCTTCCAGTTTTCTAATTAGTTGCAACTCTTTTCTTCCAAAACCTCGAAAAAAAAGATCCACGACGGCAAGTTGTGCATAGCCAAGTATCTTATCTCTCTCTCCAGAGTGCTTTTTTTTCAAAACAACATAAAAACCAATTAAAGAAGAACCCAGCGGACGCAAAGCCATTGTCGTCAAAGAATTATCTTTCTTGTTCCATGTCGGATTCTCCGTATAAGGCAGGGCAGACGTCACAAATGTCTTCAAGTCGGGTGCCACCACACGCACAAAAACAACTCCCCTTTCAGCCTCCTTTTTTTTCACAAAAAGTCCACGACACGCCTCCACAGTAATCTGAACATGAAAAAAAGGAATCAAAGACTTGGCAAGCGAGTTATCTAAATCCTCTCTAAGAACCTTTGAAGACCACAAAGTGTCAAAAAACCCAGGAGAAGCACCAGGACTTAAATTCGGGTGTTCAGCTTTGTCCCCGGATTCCTTGCCCTTGCCATGGTGCTCCGTACGTGTACACTGTACTAACAACTGACCGCGCTTATCACATTGATCCCCACGACGCAATGAAGGTTCACCTTCAAAAAAATCAAGCTTAAGCTCGTGCCACTCCTTTTCAAGACGTAACAAATTTTTCGAAAGACATGTCTTGCCAAGAAAATCATCTTTTCCATCTCGGTTGTGATCATAAACATGAAAAATAATATTCCCATGCTGTCCCAAATAAAAAGTTGTTCTAGTCGAACTTTCATCATTCTCCCAAAAAAAACCGCTCTTCGCCTCCACAGCAGGCACGGTACGCAGCAATTCCTCACCACTACAACTATCATACGCCAGAACGTAGGGGCTGCAATTTGGTCTCAATCCTGGTATTGAAATTCCCTTGACAGCAGCAACTCTTAGAGAAACATACTCTACAGAAGAAGAACAAGTAGAAAGTTCCAATACCTCAGTGGCGCGAACGTCGCAGTTTAGTTGATTTTCTCCGTCTGGTATACAAAAATTGCCTTTATGTATTTTTTCAAGTGCTTTATTGCCACCGCGTCGTGTTTTATTGGGCTCAACAATACCAACAACCGTTGCTGCAACATCAAAAAAAATCACACCCAATTTATTGACATTTTTGATTATTTCAGCATCTGTTTCTCTATCCCGCAAACTAAGCTTTACGGAATGCCGTGCTGCACCACTAGAATTCATAGCGGTCTCCAGCAGCGATCCAGCTGGAATTTTAGCCTGTCCCAAGAACAGTCGCGCGTTATTTGCCCCACGTGAGTAGACCTCAAAAATAACATCCCACGGCGACATACGCGCTACCTTTAGTGTTACAGCATCTTCCTTTTCGCTAAACTTGGGAGAATCAGTGTCTTCTCGTGGAAGCGTCTCAAGTGCCTTTTCTCCCGTAAGGCCGTAAACAACAACAAATGGGTCAATAAACCCTACCCCGTTGTTCCGTCGGTTAAGGAGCTTCTCACAAGACACAAGCACAAGTCTCATATTAAAAAGTAGTGCCCTGTTTGCCTTTTCGCGTGGCATCCGCCGCTCTATTCGCACTATTGTGTTCTCAAGAATCTGGATGTAGCGTTTAAACTCTTTTTCTTTGGTTTTCCATGAGCGACGCGCTGTGAGATAAGCGCCTTCTAAACTGCGAACAGCATCCATGTGATCCTTAGTGCCTGCAGTTGTTTCCCGCGGCGCAGACTGTTCAAAACCCACATACCGTTCTCCCATGTTACTCTTCTCGATGCAAGCATCAACAGAAAGATTTCCACCACCGTCTCCAGCATCTACTCCCTCCACATTACTCTTGTCAAAAGTGATTTTCGATACAGCATTCTTCATTTTTACTGTACGTTTCTCCGCAGAGTCGCACTGAAGTTTTCGTTCCGCCAAAGCATTCTCAAGCACCTTTACGCGTTCCCTAACACTATCCAGTTCATGCTGAAAACCCGTTGGTTTTTCATGCTCAACTCCAGGCAGTTGCTGCTGCTGCTGCTGCTGCTGACGCTGAGTTCGCACAATTCTGTACGGATCCATCCGCGTCATGCCCATGCCCAAAAGTTTTATCGCTGACGCCTGATTGCGCAAAGTGTTGCCTGCGGCCTCCAACTCCCAGCGAAGATCATGCACCAATTTTTCAAGACGAGCCCGCTCCTCGGCGTGTGCAGCGTCAGCAGTTCCTAAAGAATTATGCTCGCACATAATCGCCCGCGCTACGGCATTTTTTTGTTCAGCACGACTAATTGCGGTAGCGTCTGTGGTGGCCGTGAAGGTGGTATCCCCTGACGGGTTGCCTGCAGTGATAAATCGCGTAATCGCCCGCAAAGTCGCCTCCTTTGCCGCCATTGCGCGACGCAGCCGACGGTTTCTGTCGAGTCGCTCCATCGGGGACACGCCACAAACATTTTGTGACGACAAAACTGTGACGGGGGGCTCCACCACTTGCTGACACTCATCTCCACCCATTTTTTTTAGTTGTTTCCTTTTTTAAAACAATCGAGGCTTCTTTTCCAAGCGACAACCTTTCTGCACAAACGCACAATAGCGCGACCAAAAAAAAAAAAAAAAAACACCACTACTTCTTTGCTCGTTTCTGGTACCCTCAAAGCGAAGCAAAATAAACCAAAGTCTCATACTAAGAAAAAAAAAAAAAAAAAATAATAATAATAATAATACACACATACAAAAAAAAAAAAAAAAAAAAAAAAAAAAAAAAAAAAAAAAAAAAAAAAAAAAAAAAAAAAAAAAAAAAACGGCACAAAAAATAACAAACACATATTTAACTCACTAAATTAAAATATATATATATATATATATATATAATACCATTAAAATCACAAAAAAAGACACACATAAAAAAAAAAAAAAAAAAATAAGGAAGGAAAAAAATATATCATTATAATGATAAAATCTAAATCTTTTTCTTATATATATATAAAAAAAGATTTACATATATAAAAATAATTTTATTTTTTACTTTTTCATTTTTTCTCTTTTTTTTGTGTTGCAAGGTGGAACTACACAAATTGTGGCAAAAGCAAAAAAACTAACACTATATAAAACTACATATATATTACACACATATATATATAAATATAGATATTTACCATTACTATTGTATTCGCATAATAAAAAAATGATTTTTTTTTTTTTTTTTTTTTGCTGGCGCATACATGTCCTTGTCCAGCCCTAGTAATAGTCAGGTGAGCAAATAAACTAAGATAGATACAGAATATATATATATATATATATATATATATATATAATGTGTATACATTGCTAGTTTATTTACCAACCAACCCCTCACCCCCCCCCCCAAAAAAAAAATAAAAATATAAAAAAAGCAAATTTAGTTTCAAGGTCGCCGCCAAAAACGGTAAAAATAAATTTAAAGAAAAAAATACATTTTTGTTGTTGTTGTTGTAGTTTTGATTCATTTTCTATATATATATATATATATATATATATATATTACAAAAAAAAAAAAAAGCTCTAGGCATTCCTTCATTTCAGTTGACACTTTTTCTTTTTTACTTTATTACGTGCATTCACAACTGCACATAATTTACAAAAAAAAAAAAAAAGAGATTTACACACCATGTCAAACTCTTTTTTAAGATTAATAAATGTATTTGCTTATTTTTTCACTTTCTATTTATTCGTTTTTGTTTTAATTTCTTCAACCCAAACACATCTTGAAAGCAAATATAACCAAGTAAAAAAATATATATATAAAATAAAATACACATACACATACACATGTATTTATTTATCTATGCATATATATATATATATTTCTGTATGTATATACGCATAGATAAATAGATAGATAGTCTTTTATTTTCAGGTATATGTAAGCTTGTTGCAAACTGTTTTATCGTATTTTTATCTTTTCTTACAAAATTCTCATCTTTTCTAAAAAAAAAAAAAAAAAAAAAAAAAAAAAAAAAAACATTATTATTGTTATTATATATATATATATATATATATACATATACATATACATATATATTGTAACGTTGTGAAAATGTTGTTGTTGTGTATGTCTAAAAATTTATTTTTTTCTCTTTCTGTTAAACACTACTACAGCAACTTTCGCAACCACAATTTATATAGCGTAAAAACACAAACAATAGAATAAAATAATTAATTAATCTTACGCAAACAACTTTACGTTGCCATAATCATGTCTCTTTCCCTCAAGTCATATTTTTACTACAGACAAATCATAAAAGTTTCACTTTACGTTTTAATCTATATATATATATATATATATATATATATATATATATTCCATTTTTTTTTTTTTTTATTTTCCCTTCACCTATGTATATATACACAAACAAAGATATAGAGTTGTTGATATAGTTATTGCAATAATACAAATAAATAAGGGATGTGCGTTCTCATCACTACACCCCACTTTTACAGACACACAGAAACAAACAACAACTAAAAAAAAAAAAAAAGGTAAGATGTTACAACACAAACGTTCGATCAGGAACAACAATAAATAATAATAATAATAATAAATTTATCTTACCCCCCCCAAAAAAAAAAAAACAAAAAAAAAACAATAAACAATAAATATTAAAAATAAAAAATGCATTTTTAAACAAGCAAGACTAATGTTTTTTTTTTTTTGTTGTTGTTGTTGTTAATTTTGTTTTTTTCTATTCTTTTTATTTTTATTTTTATTTTTTTGTTCTTGTTTTATTTTAACTTTGTAACGCTTATTTCTCCTACAATTGTAGTATATATAATATATATATATATATATATATATACGTTTACTTATTACATGTTTTTTTTTATTCTTTTTATTTTTATTTTTTATTTTTTATTTTTTTTTTTTGCTTTTCTCTTTCTCCCTTTTCTTAGTTTTAATAAATATGAGAAATAATACAATAATAAAACACATCGCTCTTTTTCTATAACAGCATCTTTCTCTCTCTTCCTATTTTTTTATTTGTTTCATTAATATATTATTAAATTACCACTTTTATTACTTTTATTACTTTTATTACTTTTTTTTTTTTTTTTTAGAATAATAATAAAATAAAATAAAATAAAATAAAAAAGACACTCAACTCTTCGCAACTATTCTTTTTAAAAACAGTATAATAATAAGAATAAATAATATTTTGCAAGACTAATCGCAGAGAAAAGTAACACCGCACATTCCACAATCATTTTACACAAACAAAAAAAAAAGTATATATACATATATATATATATATATATATACATACATACATACATATATATATATATAGATATATATAGATATATATTATAAAACGTCGCGTTCCTCAACTTGAATGTTTAAACATAATACAAATGTAAAAAAAAAAAAAAAAAAAAAAAAAAAAAAAAAAAAAAAAAAAAAACGCTCTTGTTTTATTGATTCTACTTGCTTACTCTCTTAATATGAATAAATGCATATGTATATATGCATATATAGATATAATATATATATATATATTCTTTTATTGTTAAAGTTTTTTGTAGACAGCACAATACACACGGACACAAACATATAAATAATAAAGATATATCTGTGCAAAATTTGTAAAATTCAAACTGTATACTCACAGTAAATCTCAGGTATCTTTTTTTTTTTTTTGTTTGTCTGTTTTGATTTGTTTTGAACTTGTCACACGAGGTCCACCAATCAAAACAACGCAAATAACAAGAATAATAATAATATTTAACTTTCTGTCCGTTTACGCGCAATAGTTCATCATCATGTGATAAACATGAAAAATTGATATGTATATACATACATGTAAAATGAGCAATTTTGTTTTAAACCAATAACAAAAATTAAAAAAAAAAAGAAAAAAAAAGAAAAAAAAGAAAAAAAAAGAAAAAAAAGAAAAGAAAAAAGAAAGAAAAAAGAAAAAAGTAAAAAGTAAAAAAAAAAAAAAAAAAAAAAAAAAAAAAAAAAAAAAAAAAAAAAAAAAAAAAAAAAAAAAAAAAAAAGAAAAAGAAAAAGAAAAAGAAAAAGAAAAAGAAAAAGAAAAAAAAACAATTTGTTCGTTTGTTTAATTATGTTGAGTAGTTCAAACATAAGAATAGAGAAAGAGTTGCAAAGGGAGGGATCAAACCTGTGACAAAGAGGTTTGTTAAATTTCAAACTTTCATCGGTCTCCCCCACATAAAGACCCGGCCTTTGACGCCCACCCGCCGCTGTTGTCCAAACCATCGCCTCCATTTCCGCAAGCCGTGACTGTTGTGCAGCTGTTGCCCCCACTGGCCACCGGCTGCACCCAGCCAAAGTTGACGGAGGCGGCGCAGCTCGTGTTCCCGCTGGGCGCGTAGGGGTTGTTCGCGCGTTTATGGGTGCGACAGGTGTGACTCATATTGCCATAGCTCCCTTGAAGAGAAGACTGGGAGCGATCGTCGGTATCCACAGGTTGGAACTCGCCAAGAGGATAAACAGAGCCAGAGGAACCAAGCTTTATGTTACGCACATTGCAGCCAGCGGCGGAACTGCCACCGTTATTTTCTATTTCAGAATCTATACGGCAGCCAGAGGGTTTAGTGTTGGAAAACGTCACAGCAACAGGTTTCAACTCAGATGATTTTACGCCAGTTTGAGACAATCTTTGCTCTTTCAAAATGACAGCTTCAGAATCAATTCGTCCTTGATAGGAACTAGGATGAAAAGCATTTGCTTCCTCATTATTTCCACACAGAGTATTGTCACTGACACCTTCGTTTTGAACATCTCCATTCAAAAGCTTTCCCCCCTGCAGTTGAGGGTGTTGTGGAACATACAGCTGTGCCCGAGGATTCAGCCCCTTTTCCTGAATATGATTACCTCCACCAACAATAATATCCTTCTGAAGTTTGGGGGAATGTAACTTCAAGACGTTCTGCATTTCGTTCCAAAGTTTTCTCTGCTCATCCTCAGACAGTTGATCCCTGGCACCTACCCAACGGCGATGCAGCTGCAAATATTCTGTAACCACATGTATTTGATTACAACATGTGGACGCGGTGCAGCGGTTGCGCTGAAATAGCATGCACACACTTGGCGCCTTTGAGGGTAATCCCTGAAACAAACCACGTGAAAACGCAGCAATGCTAGCCTTAGGTAACTTTAAGCACATTTTCAGCTGAGGATCATGAACATCAAATTCATGATTAAGAGGTAGCTCGTTAAAACGCATTTCGAGTCTTTTTGACCAACGCTCAAACTCATTCTTTTTACACTGCATCCACCTCGCATTAATGTGAACTTGATTACACCACTGCCCCCACTTGCACGCATTAGGCCCACTGGCAAACAACCCACACGCTGTTGGAACCTGTGATGCCATTAACGCATATTGACTTTGGTGGCCTCCCCGTGTCCGCCGTGCCCGCGTTTTTGGATCCACATACAATCCCCTTGTAAAAGTTAAAGCGGTGATAGGCACCTCAACAACCTCCTTCAAGTCCGCACAAAAAACACGAAAAGTTTTCTTCGAATCCATTTTCAGAGTTTGATTAAACTCACACAACTTGCATCCAAGCCAATGCAGCATTATTTGCCGCACTTGTGCCAAATAGGAAGGAAAAACATGGATATCAGAGCACTTATCACCAAAAACACAAGACCCCTCATAAAAGGGCTCACATACACGCGCAACATTACGAGAACCCCCACCAGAATTTTGATGTACAGTAGAAAAAAGCTCGTGGCTTCCGACAGTAGGGCGCACTGCACCTCGATAAAGAGGAATAGGGATCTTAAGGTTGCTATCATGTGCTTCAAAACTACATTCTGCAAGGTCAACATCTTGTTTCATGACAGATGAAGAAGAAAAAGTTGTGACGGGATAAGCATAGGAGTTCTGGCAAAACACAGGACTGGTTCCAACAGGACACTTATTGCCGTAGCCAGAGTTGTTGTTGCTATTCGTCTCCGGATAAAGACCACATATCATCACCACAGGTGCCACTGTGTTTGTAGTGGGTGTTGTATATTCACTAACGTGAAACTCTGAGCAAAATTGATTACAACTAAGCATTTTGCACTTTTAACCCCAAATAATGTTTTTTTTTTCTTTTTTCCTTCCTGATAACAAGTTTACCTCCTCTTCTATCGCTTTTGTTTTCCCCTGAATATATATATATATATATATTCTTTTATTTTGTTTTTCCCTTTTTTTCGTTTAGCAACAATCTCGCAAAAACTCACACTCAAAAAAAAAAAAAACTTTGGTAGGTTCACTATTGCTAACACCACAAACAAATAACAAGACCACAAAAATAGGCAATAAGGTCCTTCAAAAACACAAAAATTTATGCGCTTCTAAGATTGTTTCTTTTTTTTTTTTTTTTTTTTTTTAGGCCATTCTACATTTTTTTCCAACCCCACTCTTTTTCCCTTTTTTATCTTCTTCAGTATTTGTTGTTAAGCGCTTTTTCGTTTCCCTCACACCCACCGCAGGCTTTCTTCAAAAGTCAAAATAATAATAATGAAACACCGCAAAAAAAAAAAAAAAAAAAAAAAAAAAAAAAAAAAAAAAAAAAAAAAAAAAAAAAAAAAAAAAAAAAAAAAAACAGTAAACAATAAATGATAAATAATAAATACTATATATATATATATATATATACGAGGCATACAGCAAATAATACTAAGAAAAAAAAAAAACACACACACACAACAAAGGCGTAGCATCATATATTTACACAAATATCTCTTCACAAATACTAGTTTATGTATTTACATATAAAAACAACAGTATAATTAAGCCCAAATGTAAACGCCACCACAAATAAACGTTTCCCCACCCTTTTTCTTCATCTTTGCCTCAATCACTTATATACACGCTCTTTTTTTAAAAAAAAAAAAAAAAACATCATAAATATTGGTTTTGTTGTGATTTACAGCCCTTTTTTTTTTTTTTTTTTGCGTGAATTGCTGGTTACTTACCGTAAAAAAATTTTTTTTTGTGTGCATTTTCTTTTTTGCTTTTTTTGAAATGTTTGGGATAAATTCCAAACGCTCGCAAAACATGTATATATATCTATGTATATATATCTATATATATCTATATATCTATATATATATATATATATATACATGGGTGATATGTAACACTAACGCCTTACAACTTACCAGTTGAGCCACTGATGTACCGTTGCGCACGAAGCGTCTAAAAGGCATGCGGCTCATACAACCAAACGAACTACAACAACAAACCACCCTCCTCCCCCCCCCCCCCCCCCCAAAAAAAAAAAAAAAAAACACTATATCTAAGAATATTTTGTTCTACTTATTATTTCGTGCTAATTTTACAATAGCCAAATTTGGGCGCACTCCAATCGTTTCCTCTCCGTCTTCTTCTTACCATACACACAGAACTACTTCCACTCTCACTTTCATCACAATATTACATAAACCAAGTTAACCAAATGAGTAACTCTTATTGAGGCGTCCATTTCACAACAACAGTCCTACACACGCAAACAAAAAAAAAAAAAGTTAATTCGTTTCTCAGCAACACATATAAAAGTAAAAACAATAAACAAAAAACAAAAATCGGTCAAAAACACTCATCATCACCTTCCCCAGTTAAAATCCTTCTCTTCCTCATCTATTCGCCAACAGTATGATTGGCATCAACAGCAAGAAGCGAAATTGTAACGCTTGACACGTCCACGCCGACGCTGGCGGCCCGCGCGCGCTTGACCCACGCCTCGCCAGCGTCAAAATTACCCCCTGCGCAACCCGCGGCATCGGGCGGGTCAAGCAACGGGAAACTACGCAAAGATACCTCCTCGGGCACTGAGGAAACAAGAGTAGAGAAGGGCACAAACGCCGCGCCCAAAACCTCGTAGGCGCTACCCGATGTCGAAAAACCACACGCGACTACCAGACGAAGAGAGCGACCGTAAACGGCACGAAGATCAATAATTGTTTGCGCCTCGTTTAGCGCCCAGGCAACACTGTTGGAGTCAGTACAACTTTTCGTAGTCTCAAAAAGCATATGCTGAAGACAGAAGACACTCACTTTAACCGACTTAATTAGAACTTCTTCCAAAACAAGGTGACAACTAGATATATGCAGGCGAACTCGGGTTACAGGAAGATCTGGCGTTATGCTGGAGTAGTGAAGTATACGTGAATCAAGCAATCCGGTAGCGCAGTTGTTTTTTGTCAAAAACAAAGTAGAGAATCCAGCCCTGATAACTTCATTGTTAATTCGTCCAAAGCGGGTCTTTACCGTAATAGTCCCAAGATTCTGGCTTCGACCAAACTCCTGGTCTTTATGAGGCTGAAGAGCAATTTTGTGCGTACCAGTTTGACAAAGCTCTTCAATCGGAATGTGCGCAACACCAAGAACATCACACAACTCAATGTTTGTGTCCCACACCTCCAACGTTATATGACTGAGAACTTCTGGAAGAACTGGTATAACAAAAGTGGCTTTTGGATATGACCAGCGTGGGGTTGTTGTTCCCAAAACAAGCGGGGCAACTACAATACGCTTTCGGTTCAGGCGGGCAGTCACTAAAGGGTCAATTTGAAAGTCATCAAAACCGGTCCCTTGAAGACCATCACATCCACTGACATGGATAGATAACAGCATGGTATTATCACCCACAGGAGAGCGTGGAGGCTCCATCTTTGAACGCAAATGTCGATGAACATCTTGAATAGTAAAAGAATGAGCTAAAACAGACAAAATTCCTTTATTGCCAATCAAAAATCTCATGCGATTGCGCCTTGTTCCATTCATGGTAACCGTCATCTCTGCTGTGCCAAGTATGCTAGATTCATTGTTGTCATACACTTCAAGACGGTATGTTGTGGTACATCCAGCAAGTAATGGACACATAATAAAACACGAAGCCTCCTCCTCCGTCCACGTCGCATTGTATGTGCCAATATTTAGCGTAGTACGCAACATCACATCTCCATTGGGTCCTCGCAAAATGACAAATGGGTCTGGTGTAAATTCTTCCGCCTCAAGTGTCATCTTGAAGCTCTCCACATGCACAAGAAGTACCTTGGCAAGACGATTCAACGTATCTTCCTCAGAAGAAGATGCCTTTACTCCAAGAATAGACACCAAAACACTAGCATATACTTCCCCATGTTTTCCTTGAGCACGTGTCAAAGGAAAGCTATGAACTCCTGTTCCGCCAAAAACAAGTGTGTCAATTGGGGTATCATATGACGCAAGAAATAAATCACGGTGATACAAATCAAAGCTTACAACACCATCACTTTTAATAACACAAAAACTACTTTGACCAGGCCATGATGGTGTACGAGTCTTTGGGGTGGCTTTCAAGGTGCGAAGAATTTCCTTACTTTTGCCATCAGTATCTACAGATACACTAATAGAAGCCTCAATACGGTGTTTTAACCCTTTTACAGCTAATACCTGAAGATATACTGTGTGAAAATCATCGGAAAACTTATCATCATCAATTTCTTCAGTAAGACATTTCTGCAAAGTACTATACTTGGAGGTCGTAACAGCCATCATACAAACCTCAATACGAGTTTTTGCACTATCTAAGGATGGATCAGATAGGCTTAGCGCTTCTGGAAACAAATATAAAGACCGCAGACTCACACCCTGATTCTCGCAAAGTTCACGTACTGGTAATACAGCTTTATAAGCAATTAGCTCTTCATCGTCCGCATCACATACAACAAAGCAAACATCTGTATCACGAGAAACAAAACTAATAAATGAAGCTACCTCAATGCGCCAAACTGGCCGCTCACGGTCACACATAACTGGAGTGCGGATAAAAACTCTAGAACCTGTAAATACCTTTACAATCGGTGACCTTATAACTTCGCTAATTTCAAGAGCTTCACAACGTCTAATATGCATCAGTACCAAAACCAAGCCGCGCTTTCCTTTGTTAAAGTCAGTTTTTTGCTCTTCAAACCAATGTTCTTCTGTCTGAGATGGCAAACAAACACGTACCATATCCTTAAAATAACTTTCATCATTTAACTTAACATAACGATCAAGAGCTGATTGAAACGATGAGTTGCTAACTTTTGCTTGCTGAGAAATGTCAATACTTTTTTCTTTTCCCCAACCATTAGCGCCATTACCTCCATAGGTACTTGCGAAATTATTCCTCTCTGAGAATGAAGAAAAAGGACTGCTGCCTAAACCATTCCCTTGACCGCAGAAACTAATAGCTCGGCTCAACCCACTACTGCACCCTGCAGATGATGTTAGTAATGCACGCCTAAAACCAAATCCAGAAAACGGTCTAGACTCTCTAGAGTATAAAAATGCACCACTTTGCGGGCGAGATCTCGACGCACTGCTCGGTGTATCATCTTGCCCATACTGTGTAAACTGTGAGCGAAAATAAGATTGGCTCTCAGGTGTACAATTACGTCGGTAATTGGCTTTTGCAGCAAAATCTAGACCTGTGCGTGGGCTGACGGGTAATGTTAGCCTTTCATCTGGCAATGGGTTCCCATCACTGAAGGCAATGATACCATCATGTGTATATACCATGGGCTGCGGCACAACTTGCTGAGGCACCATGAAGTCGTTAATAATAGTCATCTCAGACGACACTTCTTCAGCTGGTTCCATAGCATCGTCCATCACAAGAGTAATCTTACTGCGGTTAATCTGTCGAAGAAACTTTGGTTGACGCACTGTTGGCAACAAAAAAATTTGCTCAACTAACATCTGTTGAATATCGTCAACATCTCCGGAAAAGTCACAATCAATCGCACATAAAGTATCATTTACTAAAACAGACACTAGTTCTCCCACACGTTTTTTAAGTTCACTTTCAACAGACTGTTCCAGAGTCCGTTGATCACCAGCCCTCCGCATCTCCTTCTTATGATCATCAGTAGCCAGCAACGAAAAAGACCTATTTTCCATGGCGTATGCATTCCAGTCAAAATCACTTGCTATTACCTCCTCCCGCAAAATAAGCGTTCGCCCACAATGTAATGGAGAAAACTGGTGAGAGTCTGATAATGTCTGCGTCATTTTCCTCAAACGTGTACTTGCCCCATTATTGCCTGTAACCTTTGACATTGGAAGTGTTAGAGACTTACATTCCACAACGATGCTATCAGGCCCGTGCTGTGCTTGATAAAGCTCAATGCCTTGCCGACAGATCTCCACGGCCTGCGTGTCCGCATTGATAATAGAAAGAGCCTTCATGATTTCAGCGGCCTGAAGCGACCAGCCGTCCACAGATGTGCATGTAATAACATCGGTAGGCCAAAAATGAGGGCTAAGACACAACTCGCCCACAAATTCTGTTGTTGTTCGTTGTCCCACTTCAGTCCCACTACTTCCCAGAGACAAAGTCCCACGACCAACAACAAAAAGATGCTCACATGGTGTGTCCTTTGTAAACAATATCTGCCGAGGCGGCAAAACGTGGACTTTAGCAGTCGTGGCAAGATTCATGCGAACCTTTTCGGTTGTCTGACTGAGACATGGAACCCCGGCAAGCAAAGTAACTAGACCCATAATATCTCGTTTAATTCCATCCTTAAGCCATTTTACACGACGTTCTAAAGCTTTCTTAATAATAACATCATATACATCTGGTTTTCTCAACATATACTTCATCAGATGCCTTCGATGCAAGCAATAGACTTCACACATTGTGGTGGCAACAACACGGCAACAACGAGGTTCGTCAAAAATCACGCTCACTTCACCAAAAGAAGCACCGGCGTCAAGCTCTGTCAGCGGTTCTCTTTTAATCACTGTCTTCACAATTCCGCGGCGAATAATGTAAATGTGCGGATCACGATCACCCTCACTAAATAATGTGTCACCAATACAAAAAACCTTTACCCACATCTTTCTGGCAAGCTTAATTCTGTCAGAAGCGCCAAAAAAAGACCATATCCAACTGCGACGCAGAACAAGCGATGTGGGGTAGTAGTTCCTATTCATTATCTCTTCAGATAGAGGTGTAACAAAAAATTTAAGACAATCCAAAACCTTTACCCCAAATTTTTGCAAAACGTAGTTTTGTATTATATCCCACACCCAGTGTGTGGGTAAAACCGCAACATCAGCATACCCATAAGCCCTTATGCACGAAAATGAAGAATCCCTACAAAGAACAACCTTTTCGCAGAACACGGCGGGGGCGGCGTGTTGGACTTCGTGTTGACTCTCACTTAACGACGCTGAAGATCTAGAAACCTTTTTCGTCTCACTTAATTCACCATGCAGCAAAACAACAATACCACAAGAGACGTACAACTCATTCATGTACACAATACACTCACCAGACTCTAAATAATAAAAAAAAGCTTGTTCTGCAAACAGGCCTAGTATATCCTCTGGCCATGTAGCTATCATAGAGTTTGAAGAACGGATGGCGTCAACAACCGCATCTGCCGTGTACTTCCGCATCACATGCTTCCCCAACCACCGCCTTTGCTTTCGCATTTGTAACACCCTTCGCATAACTACCGGAAGTAGCAACTTCCGCATGACTGCCATGGACTCAGCCACCTTGGGTGAATCAAAGTCAATAGACTTTGCTGTGTGGCTTACTGAACAAAAAGTTTCCCGTTGAGCTTTTAACAAACCCGATATTGCCATATTGCATGAAGCACGTCCAGAATGTGCAACATGTAACTGAGAAGACGGCCTACTGTATTTGCTCCCCCGAAAGCAGTTAACGGTACGAGAAAGCGGTGGTACAGATGTCATGCTTACACCTTTACTTAAACTAGTAGTTTGTTGTGCAATGTGTAAAAAAAAAATAATAATATATAAATATATATATAGATATATATTAATGTTTTGATTTTTGTCTTTCTGTGGTTGTGTGTTGTGATATATATATATATATATATAAAGTACCACCAGACAATACAAACACAAAGTTAAATAGTATACTATATTGGTCTTTTTAACACCTTTACTTATGCAATATATATATTGATATTTGTATTTAGTTAATTATTTTATGTTGAATGACTTCACCGATAACGATTCTAAAGCAAAAAAAAAAAAAAAAAAAAAAAAAAAAACACTTTTTTTCTGGTGTTCTACTTTAACTAAAAACAAAAAAAACAAAAAAAAAAACGTTTAGGCAATACAATTGCCTTATTGATTTCACTATTAAAAATTAAAACACAGACACATATAACCTCTCTTCGCAACTCCCGCACCCACCCACCCACCCAGCAAAAAAAATAAAATAATAATAACAATAATAATAATGGCACAAAGGTAAATATTATAAACAAACAAAATAATCATGACCATAATAATAAATAAAACCCATAGCTGCTCATGTAAACTTACATGGTAAACGTCTTTTACAGCCAATATATATACGTAAAGTAAAAAAAGGTTGACAACAGTCTTTAAATGACGGGTTCAACTCCCATTAAACTTAAAAAAGACCCATTGTCCCATTACGACCATCTATGCCACAGGCACTAGCAGACTTTTTTATACCTTGCCAAAAGAAAATAGCCATAAAACTGCAACAATATACACATATATGAATATTAGAAAAAAAAAAAAAAAAACAATTTTATGCTTTTTGTTTTTTGCTTTTTTTATTATTATTTTTGTTTTTTTTATCCTTCTATGTTTTTCTTTTTTGCACTCTGTTTTACTTTCTCCTTGTCATCAATAACACGGGCGTTCAGCGTCTCGTAGCAGTCGCTCACAGTTGCCAGCAGCCACTCCACACCCTCCTCTAGTTCGGTGTCCTCTTTAATACCACATGACGCCACCACGCGATGTGCGGTTCCTTCCTCCACAAAAGCGTCAAAAAAATCCTTTGGAACAACATTAACACCACAACTATTAGCAAGATCCTTCTTGTTGGCAAGCACCAGCAAAGGTTTACCTTTTGCATGCGGATGTTGAACAAGACCACGCAGCGCACCAATAGATTCCTGCACAACAACGTCCTCAGCTGCTGAGTCAATCACAAAGATAAATCCGTGACAGTCGTAAAAGTAATGCACCCAAATGCCACGAAAATTTGATGCACCACCCAAGTCAAAAATGCAAATGTCACACTTATCTGTCTGAAATCTTGTCGGAGTGAAGCCAATCGTCGGTGTGGTGTTCGTATCTATTTTTCCACCCAATGCTGAAATAAGAGTCGTCTTACCAGCATTGTTAAGACCAAATGTCCCTAAGGTAATACTTTTACGCAATTTAACATTGCTCTCTGCTAGAGAGGGAAGAACCGTAGGGTCGTATGAGTTTTTCTTTTTCTCAGACTCCTCCACATTTGTAAGCAGTTGCCGCAGATAATCAAAAAGGTTCTCTGGACGGTCAACCAGTAACCTTGTCGCCAACAACTCAAATAGGTGGTGAACATTGTGTTTCTTGCAAAAAGCAATGCGTTCTTCCTCTTCAGACAAAGTCATCAGTCAATACTCTACGTTTTCTTCTCTCTTTCGTTTTCTCAACCTGACGTCTAGTGCAAATATCCAAACTCTTTCTATTTCATACACAGAGTTACACACATACACTCAAAGAGATACACAAACATGCACCAAAAACAACAAAAACAAAAAAAAAAAACAGCAATAACGGCAATTAAAATAATAACAAAAAATACCGTTTTTTTTTTTTTTTTTTTTTCTTTGCTGAAATTTGCGTCAAACCAAACCAAAACATATATATGCAAAAAAAAAAGAAAAACAACAATCTTGCGCCAAGAAAAAAAAACAACAACAGATTCACCACACTCCAGACACCCCTAAATAAAAAAAAAAAAATGATTTTGTTTACAAAGCTTTTTTTTTTTCTTTTTCTCTCTCAATTTCAAACGTCCTCCTAATGTAACCACAAGCGCCTCTCTTTGCTTCTCATCCCGATGCCTGCTGCGGCATGTGCCCATCATTTTCATCACAAACTGCCTCTTTCGCGGTGCGAAGGCACTCCATTAACTCATACGAGGCAACACTAGGATCGTAGCACCGCTGGCATGTCTTGTCGTCCAGCATCAACTGAAACAGTCGTGCCACCTTACCGCGCGTCCCGTCCGTGCGGAACGTCACATCATCTTTCCAGCGCACGTAAAATTTCGATAAGATAGGCATCGCACGGTACTCTAGAAGATTAAATGCCGTTGCCTCTGAAGGCACAATATCCTCCAAAAGAGCCAAGATATCACCACAAGCCCCATAAAACTCTGGAAAGGCGTCTATTATGCCCATGACTACAGGAATAAAATCTGCATTTTCAATGCGTGAGTTCACCGATTGATCACCGTCAGTAACAGCGGGGGGAAGCCGCTGTGCATCATGCAAAACGCGAAGATGTTGCGGTATCCCCTTGTAACGGGCAATGTTCAGGTTGTCCACCGCAGCCTGTACGCCGTCAGCATCAAGAAACTCCTTTCCACCCTCATTCGGATAGTGTCGCATGATTGACGAGAGTAAAAGCGTTATAAAGCGGGTGTCAGTTGGATCACCAGAACTTTGCTTGTAAGCATCCACAACCTGTTTTACGCCATCAGTCTGAAGAATACGACGCTCAACATCACCATCCTCGCGTTGCGTAAAGCAAAATAAGCAAAGAGACCTAAGTGCCAAAACCCGAGCGTACTCATCGCAACTATGCCTTAAGGCCCTAAAAACAAGCTCCACACCGTTTTGTTGTTTTACAAAATAATCAGTCAGCTTTGGATAAACAGCAATAAAGTTAATCAAACGCAAAAACTCATCAGGATGAAAAAAAATATGCTTCCGCATCTTTCTTGTTCCCTTACCAAGAAAGTCATCAACTGCAAACGTAAGCAGCTCCTGTCCCCCAGCCGCGAGCAACTCCTCCTCTGACAACAAGGGCGGGTCAATGGATAGATCCATGTGGTCGACAAGGACGCGCGCCAAGTAGCCGTCGGCAAACTCGTTGTCAGCCCGTAGCGCTGCGAGCAAAAAACGCATTTGTTTTGAAAACTCCAAAGGCCCAAAAAGCATGTCAGGGGGAAGCTCAAGCGCCATCGTTTCAGGATCAACATCATGCAGCTCAATCCACTCCATCGTCTTTAACAGCGGCCTCCGTAACTTTGTTACCACCGTACCAGCCATTTCATCAAATGGCTCACGGTTGCAAAAGTACATCACAGCGCAAGTGCTGCTCAGTACCCAAGGCCATAGCTGATGAAAACGTGCTCGTGCCTGTCCACGTGTAAACCATTCAGGCGCTCTTCGCATCATCTCCTAACTGGCAAATTTGTCAACAACCACTACAAAATAAACAACAATAATCAGTATATATATACATAGATATATGTGTGTGTTTGTTTATATAGTTAAATATGTTGCAATAATACTAATAACAATATGCTTTAGTCCTAAAAAAAAAATAATAAAATGATAATAATATTAACACAAAAAAAAAAAAAAAAAAAATCACTTTAAAAAAAAAACACTTGCTTTTTTTTTTTTTTTTTTTTTTTTTTTGGGGGGGGTTCTTTCATTATACTCCGTGTGTACATAAACCTGACAATTTCATCACCTCAACCATCAAACCATCCCACTAATAATAACGTACACCCATACATACATATACCTACATATATATATATATATATCTGCATGTATGTATGTATGTGTACATCTGCATGTGCCCAAAACTCCAAGTAATTTTTTTAAAAAAATAAAAAAAAAAAAACACAAACGCTAAATCAATTACCTTGAAATAAGGGGAGCCAACACACGTTCATAGGCCTCACTCTGAACAACCAGATAACCATTTTCCTCATGTACCACTGCATGCCCATATCCGTTAGATGAAAGAGAGTTCAACAAAATGTCGCGTTGATTTGCACTTACATTGCGAAGCAGCACAACGTTGTAACAAAAAATAAGCCGTCTGCACTCCTTTTCCCACGCCAATAGCTGATCACAAAACGACTGTGGAATGATATCCCCCACGTAGATATCAGGGGTTCCCCTAAAGCGTTTGCCGATACCTGACACGTTAAACGACGAAAGCATTTTATTTTCATCGCTGACGTGTTTTTTTAGCATCGAAGGATGTGCCTTTACAGCGAGAAATCGAAGAATATGCAAGCTGCTAATACCACGTCTTAATGCCGCCGCAAAAGATGCCCGTGTGACCCGGTAACACACAATCATCTTGTCTACTTCAGCCTCCCTTACAGCAAACTGATCAAGAATATTCAACAACTCTGGGTTTCTTGTGTAAGCATAAAGACGAAAATTGGTTTCAGTTATAATTGTGTCTTCGTCCTCGCGACGAACAAAATGGGCCGGGCCCCTCTTATCCCCTAGCAGCGCCGCCGTGCACAAAGGTGCCGTGGTGCCCCAACAGAGAGCGTGATGAAAGTGTGGCGATAAAACAAAGTAACGCTCGTTATCGCAAAGAAGAGGGTAGACAAGTCCCACCTCTGAAAGACGCGCCAGCAGATGAAACCCCAAAAAGTCATTCTCCCTATCAGGAAACGGATACACAAATTGGCTTGAGTCTAGAACAAAAAGCACAGCCAACAACTGCCATACCTGGGCACGTGTAACGCCCTTGACACTAGTCAGGGCCAAAACACGGTCTAATGCCACAGATAGCAACGTCCACCACTGCTGTTGAAGAGGTTGCATGCAAAAACCCAGCCCCTCAGAAGTAACTACTCCTGTTTCTGCAACAGGTGGAACAATACGAGAATACTGCAACATAGCGGCAATCGGGTGGGTTCGCTGTTCTGCAAGCGGGTCAATAGAGCCTGCAAGAGCACAGGCTGTAGTCACCTTCAAAATTTTTCTACTTGCGGCCAATGCGTTATGCAAAGAAGTCAGGGCCAATCGCTTACGTTGAACCCCTTCCCCGTAAAAATGGGCTTTGCCTTCCACCTCGTAAAGACGCCAGTGTTTGCTATTCTCCTGGTTCGGATCCCATGAGCCCTCAAGAGCCTCTTGTAGTGTGCGCCAAAAGGGACGCTGTGTCTCGCCTTCAGAACACCCCGCAAAAGCCTTCAAAATAATATCAGAGACAGACAAAGCAGACAGCAGAACCGCGACATCGTCATCTGCTTGCAAGGGGTCAACTAGTTTACTCTTGCTCTGGATTGCGGCAACAAATTCTTGGTAGCAAAAAAGAACAAGCGATGGACACTGTATCATCAAGTTTTCACGCTTTGGATAACCCAGAACCTGCACCAAAAAAGAGGAATCCATTGTTTTCTTCATTTTTTTTTTTTTTTTTTTGCTTGCCGTCTCACCCCCACACACACACACACACACAGAGAGAGAGAGAGAAAAAAAAAAAAAAAAAAGAAAAAAAGCCTGAAACTTACCATATTATTTTTAGGCCTTTATATAAGCATATTTATACATATTTTTATTTTTTTGTTGTTGTTTTTAATTAGGTAGGAAAATAGGGAGGTAAGAAAAAGGGTCGCCATGCCATATTAGCAACTTCATACCCATCCCTGTTTGTATAAAACACATACCACATAGTTCTGGCCATATGTAGCAAACAACCCACACATCTACCCAGCAATCCGTCAAAACCAGACAAACAAACAAAAAAAAATTATATATAACAAGAATAATAATAATAATCATTATAATTACTGTCTAACGTTTCTACTGAAAACCATCTAGCTATGTGAAGGTGTCTTCTTCTTCTCACGCAATACTGAGCATGCTGGATTCCTCTGGCTCAGTATCCGCCTCAAAGACACTCCCTCTTTCAATGTTAACATCTGTGATAATGGAACAACCTTCTTTAAACTATCGTCATCTATACCATCGCAACACGGCTTAACGCCTGATTTGGACAAGACCCCCTTGTCAAATACACTAAGATCAGCCAATGTGTGCGGAACAAATGCCCCACAAGAAGACGGCAGTGGTGTATATCTAGCAACATCCACGGATGACGGCTCTCCAGCCGCACGTAGAGACAAAGAGGTTGATAATAACGGTCTTACTGCCTCATACGTTTTTGGTGACTCTAAAGAAAAAGTTGTGCGTTCATCGTCAGCAACGGCGGAACTTGCTGAATGATACTGGAAACTCTCCTCTCCATCAAGTAAAAGCTTTTTATTTGCGCAACAGCCACCTGTGTCTAAAGAACTCTTTGCTGTCAGGCAAGAATCCATAGATTTATTCCGCCGGAAAACGTGGTGACCATGCGGCAACTCCCTCCTTCTCCCCGGACTCTCAAAATCGAAAAAACCATCACCAGTTTTTTTTCCCTGCAGATGCCCCAATTTTAACGATATTATTTTTTTCTCCAGATTGGGCTGTGTTCTACGACGCTGCCCAAAAAAAGTCTGCTTCTCACCTCCTTCATTAACAGACTGATCCTTCAATTCACTTTCCACAACTTCCGCAAAATCACTGGCGCAAAACGCATGTGTGTCTGATGCCATATTCTTGACCGCACGTAACACATCCTGTAATGCGGAGACTGTTCTGTCCTTTTCGCTAGAACGTTCTTGTTCCCTTTCAAGCAACTCCTTCAACTCAGCGCAACGGGTGCGCCACTTATGCTCTTCCTGAGAAATTTTAGTCCGCGCGGAACACTCCCGAGCAAGACGCTCCCTTAATATTTCAACCTGCTTCCTCAACTCCGCGTTGGCGTCGTAGACCCGCACAAGCTCCCGCCGGAGGACATATGCTCCCCCGCTCTCCTCTGCAGCACACGCAACCGACACGCTCTCCGGGAGTGAAGAGGACCTGTTTGGCGGGGCAGTGCTGGCGCTGGAGCGATTGCTGGGAAAGACAAACTGCCGCTTTGCTGGAGGAGACAAGGACTCATTCCACGCATGTGCTGTGGGCGCGATCATTGCAAAGCCCTGCGCGTGCATATCAGAGACAACACCCATAGCAGAATTTAAAACTACATCGCTGTTGTCACTTTCAATGTAACCCCGCAAAAATGTTGTCTCTTTTTCATTCAATTTAGAATTGTGTGACCTGCTCATCATCTTGCAACATCCAACAAAACAGTAGTAATGTCCACACCTTATGTTGTTGTTTATATTGCTGAAAATAAAAATTGTTATTGTTATTGCCATTGTAAAAAAACAAAATAATAATAATAATAATATAAAAAAAATGTGGAATATAAAAAGGCGTTATTATATTATTATTAGTATTATTATTATTATTATATATATATATATTTTTGTAATGTATTTATTTGCATAAACTTAAAAGCTATTATGTTCAGCCGTAAAGTATCTAGATTCCCCATATAAAAAAAAAAAAAAGTTATAAATAAACATATATATATATATATATGTTTATTTATTTATTATAAACGTGGTACCTAATCAGTTTCGTCACTACTCTCATCATCCTCGCAGTCATACTCTACTACATTCCATCTACGCTGACGTTCTGCTGGCCGTGCGTAACTTTCCACCGGAACATCGTCCAAAAAAGAAGGACGCTGCGGCGGACAAGGACCGCTTGCTTTTGCCATTCTCTTGTAGCTTTCAAGGTCTGTTTCAACATCATTAACAACACCATTCTCTTCAGGTGTTGACTGCATTGTAGCGCGGTACTGCGCTTCGTAGTCCTGATCTAACATCTCTGAAGGACGCGGTGGTCTAGAAATAAGAACACTCCGCTTTAGCGCCTTCAAAGCCTGTATTGGCGATGACAACAGGTCGCCGCTCTCGGTCTTATCAAAAGGTGTGTGTTGAGCCACTTCAGAAAATCCAGTCACATTCGGTAAAACCGCCGTTGTGCACATATTTTTCTCGGTTCCGGCCATCGTTGAGTTTGAAGGCGTTGAACAGCCGCACCCCACGACAATCGATGATCGTCTAGTAATTACATCGCTGCCATCGCGGTTATTCAATAACGGTTCTGTCATGATGTCAGAAGGAACATCCACCCACCGTCGGTGCTGCGCAAAAAACTCCGCCTGCATTGCCTGCACCTTTGTCAAAAACTCGTCACGTGCCTTTGCAAAAGCAAGCCTTCCATTATCCTCCTCAGAACAAGTCGCAAACTCCAGAACCTCCATAACAGAATCATCATCATCATCGCCATCACTATTATTCGTGTTATTGCCAACTTTGTTCCTCACCACATTGCCAGTATCTTTGTTAACATTTTCAGCCCCATTCTCGGTAAGAGTATAGTCTAACGTGGTAGGCAGATTCGCCCTAACCGCCGCGTAAATGCCTTGCACGGTGCCCTTAAGCGAGTCTCTCGTTATGTCAAAAGAAGAGATAGCCGGGTAAGGAGTCTCTTGCAGATGCCACTTAAAGTAAAGCGCACGCAATCGACAGACCTCGGCGCTAAAAATACTCAAGTCAACATGCGCAACCTCAATTCTTTCCTCTTCTGTTTTCGGGCTGGCAAGTACCTCCCTCACACACATTGCAACTTTCTCCCACGTCCCCAGGGAATCATTATCACTCAACGATGTGGCTTGAAGAGGTGCATTAAAACGCGCCGCAAGAAGCAAAATATAATTGTCTATAAAACTGTTGGGGCCTTGACTATAACTCAGCGACATCCCCACACACTCACAGCTAAAATAGTACTAACAATAATGATGGGTGTATAGGTAAAGAATATACACCTATTACCTCCAAGTAACAAAGTCAGTGACACAAGATACCCTTATTTTTTCTCACTACCTAACAAAAATAAACCAACACAACAAACAACAACAACAACAAATATATATATATATATATATATAACAAATTAAATTTCAAAGTTATATCTCAACACAGAGAGACACAAAAAAAAAAAATAAAAAAGAAAGAAAAAAAGAAAGAAAAAAAGAAAGCCGTAAGAACAAAAGGAAAAAAAAAAGAAGTAATATATATAGATATACAATTCTTTTTTTTTTTTTTTGTCCCTATTTTCACGCATATCGACCGCATATAAACAATAAAAAATAAGACCTTAAACAAAAACCAAAAAAAAAAAAAAATATATCACACTTTTTGCGAGATTCTTATCCTTAAAAAAAATATATATATATATATATATATACAATAATCATAATAATAATGGTATACTTTAGCACTTTTCCTTAGTTGCCACTCCCAGCATACCAAAAAAAAAAAAATAATAATAACAATAATAATATATGCAGATGTACATTTATAAAAATATATGCATACAATTAATCTATATGTACAGCTTTCCCCAAGGTTAACTTGGAGTATAAACAAACTCACCATCAGCAATTTATTTTTACCACATCAAATAAAAACAAAAAACGTGATAAGCAAAAAAATATCGCAAACTTCATATAAAGAGCAGAAAAAAAAATAGGTTTCTCTAAAGCCATGACTTTACGTCTCGTCAAAAAGCATATATAGATAAGAATAACGCAACATGCTCAACAAATAAATAATTTTCTGGCCAAACACCAAATCAAATCAAAAAATAAAAATAAAAAATAAAAAATAAAAAAAATAATAATAATAATAATAATAATAATAAATAAAATATAATAAATACTAACATAATATAATATATATATATATATATATATATCATTATTATTATTATTAATAGTAAATACGTCTAACAAATTATTTAACAGCAACACTATCATTGGCCTTATGCAGCTGTTTCTGTTCTGCTTGTCCTTCAACGTCACAGAGCCACTCCTCAATAGTTCTTATTTTTGGTTTAACCCCCATATTCATAAGTCTTTTTGATCTTAAGCAAGCATGGCTGCTAGTCTTTTGTTTCTCTTCTGCTGAACTGTGCGCTTTATTGTTACTGACAGGCGATTGTGTGTCAAAAAATATATTCTCGCTATCATGAACTCTCCTTTCATCTCGCCCAACCGTCTCGCAATTGTTTTTACTGGAGCTACCCTCAACAACACCCATTCCATCACTGGACGAACTGGCATGCCTGCAGGGCGTCTCACGACACACACTGCTAGAGCAAACAACATTAATGGCACTTCTGGGCATGGTGTTCTTTGACGGGTCAAACTTCAAGATAACAAATTTATCGCTGTAGGTGCTACTCAGGTCGCTTATATCAAGTTCTGGACTTTCTGTTCGCTCTGTTTTTTCTGATAAACCCGGTTCGTAAGAGAGCTCATTCCGTTGGTTACATACGTTTCGGGATAAGCAGTGGACACCGTTACTACTACTGCTGCTACTTACTTCACTTGTTTCAGTACTCTCTTGTACCTTTCGTTCCTTTCGCGTCACATTGCTCCGAGCGACGGTGTGCAAACTTCTCGATAGATTTATGTTGGTACTTTTTGGGAAGTTAATGCTACAAGACAATGAACCAACGCTGGGTGCATTCTGTCGCCTGGAAAACACTACACCCATTACAAAAAAACAACCCCTCCCCCCTCTCTTTTTCCTAAATCGCAATTATGCAAAATATATATATATATATATATATACGGTACAAATTATATATCGACCGCAAGCCACTAAAGTCTTTTTTTTTATAAACAATCAAATATTAACATATATATATATATATATATATATATATATATGAGTCAAATAAAAAGATTGATACTAGTTATACAATACCTGCAAAGTGCCTTATTTTTACAGTTATACAAAAATACTCCTTTAAAGTGCGTTTATAACTATTCTTGCCACTAATCAATTACAAACTGAAAAACAATTAGCTGCGTATGCAAAAATATGCAACAAAAATATTAATATTTAAAATAGAAAAATAGATGTATAAATATTCTATTAGCCTATTTTTTTTTTTTTTTTTATTTGTTTGTTTGCTTGTTTTTGTTTTGTTATTGTTATTTTCTATACTTTCTGCGCAATCAAAAAACAATTGCTTTTACATGGTAAAAATATTAAAAAAAAAAAAAAATGTTTGTTATACATAATAAAAAAGCAAATAAATAAATAAATAACATCATCCAGCAGATATCGTATTACATCAACAATATGCATAAGAATAATAATCTATAATAAATAGCTAACAAAAAAAAAAAAGAAAAAGAAAGAAAGAAAGATGTACATACTACATAAATATATAAATATACATGTATACATATATATATATATATATATATATTTATATTTATATTTATATTTATATATATGTATGCGGCCCCAGACATCTACCCCATCACTGCGCAATCATCTCTCTCAGAACCCTGCAGGCCTCAGTAACCTCCTTGAATCTCTGCTCCGCCTTCTTACACTCCCTCTCGCTCGAGCCAACCCACCGGTCGGGATGCCACTGCAAGACGGCCGCGCGGTATGCGCTGGAAATGGCCCTGTTATTCAAAACATCGTCGTCCCTCAGCCCCAACAACTCAGCGCAGTACGCTTCCGTGCAAAACGAGGCGAATGCGGGCTGAGCGCCGCAGCGCGTGTCAAAATCCTCTTGCTCCAAATTGCTACAACTCGACTCAAACTCATGGCCAGCGCTCACACTTTCCTTTCTGTTGCCACCACGCCTACCGCAGTCAGCGCCTCGCCAATGTCGCCCATTGTCATCTCGCATCAGCAGTGCCTCAGCAAGTAAATGACGATTTTTCTCAGTTGGGGCAAGTTTTACAGCCGTGTAAAGGTCGTTAATCGCAAGTTCAAGATAATCATTGCCTCGGCCAAATTCTTTAGAAGAATAATAAAGATAGATACGGGCCCGAGAAGTGTAAGATCTGGCATTGTTCCCATTAATCTGAATTGATCGTTGAATATCACTCAAAGCGCTCCTCCATCGACCACCCTGCATGCAAGCAGAAGAGCGATTACAATACGTTACAGCAATAAGCAACTTATTAAGAGGATCAACCGAAAGACATTGCGTGTATTCTGCGTAGGCCTTTCGCCAATTTCCCTCCTTGTAAGCCATATTACCATAGTCTCGATGTCGCTCAAAAACCAGCACTGTGCGCTTCAACTTTTTATGGCGATCATCATTGCTACCGCCCTCACTTTTCTTTTGACGCATTGCTCTTCGAACCAGCTCCAGCACGCGGCTTGTTGAAGCAGGATCGTGTACACAGTAAAAAATACATTTTGCGTGGAGAAAAATTAGTTCAGTGTGGTCAGCGTGTTTCGCTCGCAGTTGCTTAATATTTTCTAACGCACGCCAAGGGTCCAAATGCAAAAGTGCCTCAAGTTTGCGACAGTGCCACGGAAGAGCAAGAACACCGGTAGGACCGAAAACACGAAGTAGCTGCTCGGCACATAATATGCTGTCCGACCAGCGACACTCTGTCATAAAAACATGATATGCCTCGTAAGCACTTATGGCATTTATCTCTTCAAGGATAACACGCTTTTCTACTGAATTCGTGCAAATCTCGCGTGCAACACGATAGTGTCGCCTCGCTTCTTTTGTCCTGTCCAAGTATAGAAGAGCTTTACCAGCCCGCCAGTGAGCCATAAAATTGGAGCAAGAATAACGCAGCACGGACTCACAGTCCATCAAGGCAGACGCGTATTGACCCAAAAGAAAATACGCTGCTGCCCGATTGCAGAGAATAATTTCATTTTTAGAATCGTGCTCAAGTGCCTCACTGTACGCCCTAACAGCCTCGGCATAGTTTTTATTTTTAACATGTCTACTTCCCTCTTCACGATAAAGCTGAACCAAGTCTTTATCAACAAAACAAGGACTAGATTTTCGCTCCCTAGAGATAGGGCCTTTAAAAATGGTGCCTTGACGCCTCGCTAATGTTGGTCCTAAACCAGAGACCGCGCCCCTATTCAATGGTGCTGAACCCACGCGCTGTGACGGGACCTCGTCGTCGCTTAGAAGGTGCGTAGAGGCTGCTGACGTCGACAACCCCGCCATCTCCATATCAATAACTGCCTCGCCGTGACAAAGAAAAGGGCAATGTAGCTTGCCAAGTTCAAAGTTTCGTCGCACCGCAAGTGAAGGTTGTTGACTCGGGCGCGTCTCATCAACACCATTGGGAGTAACATTACCCTTCAACTGCGTCTGCTGATTTGAAACACGCGGGATGCGCTGTGACACGGTGCACGCGTTGGCATCAAGCGCCTCAACCACGTCAAATTCCCTGCCGCCAATAAAAGACAATCCCGTTTTCTTTGTGTTTGCACCCTCGTGGTGATTGTTGCTGCTAACGGTATCACTTCTACAGACAGCTTGTGAAGTGGTAAAACAATTGGCCTTATGTTGTATCCTTTCTCCAGAATGGCCCACACAACCAAAGGCATCCAAACCATTTTGCTGACGCCTTGAAATACTCGCAGAAGAAGTAGTTTTTGTAAAGGCGTCAAAAGACGTAAACCCAGTTGCCTCTTCAATCAAATTATCTGGATCCTCAGACAAAATTTTGGTGTCTCCTTCAACAATGGCTGCAGAGCTTAAAAAGGTATTATTTACATTATCGTTACAAAAAACATTACTATTCAATGCAGCAAAATCATTTTGCCACCTATCACTGTAAAATTTTTTCTCATTATCAACTAATGGCAATAAGGTAGTAATAGTAGTAGAAGCAAGAACGCAGTTCCCAGCAGTACATTCAGATGATAAACTGTTGTATTCGTCGTTTTTTGGTCCTCCATACTCAGCACCATACAACTTCAGAGAATGAATAACACTCAACTTCAATTCTGCTGCTTCATGTAACTCCTTCTTCAAGGCATATACACGTCTTTCTTCGGCATTCTCAGCACAGAGAGCAAGCTCTGCATGTATCCTACTACTCAGGTGCTCAATCACGTGCAGCTGTCGCCAAAGAAATGACCCATCCAATTCCGCCGTCTCCTCCGCAGTGCTGCTATGCCGTGTCCCTGTCGCTACTGTGTCGAGGCCCAGCGCCTGTAGTCGCCTGTTAACCGCGGCAAGACGCTCCTCAAGTGTGCTGATGGCAACCCACCGCAGCGCCCCGTCCAGTTGTCTCAGGCCCATGCGTCCCGCCGCACCACGCTCCTTTTCACAAAGGAAAAATATATATATATATATATAATCTTCAAACACACACACACACAGAAACAACCTCCGTGAAAAAAAAGTAGGCACAACAAGGACTGCCATGTGCAAATTTGTAAATAAATATTAATATATCCATCAAAAAACAAAAAAAACAAAAAAATGAAATATTTACATACATAAATATATATATATATATATATATATATATTGAAGCAAACAAACAATACATATTTACAGGCAGTTTTTATATGTGGAATACTAAAACAATTATTTCCCATTAAAACCACATCATACCTGTATATATGTGTTTATATACATATTGCCAATAAGAAAACTTATCAAGACATTTTAATTAGATATATATATATATATATATATATATATATATATTATTACAAGTAAAAAAAAAAAATAATAATAATAATAATAATTTTACTATAAAATGCTTAAATAAAATGGCAATAACTAAAATGATACTAACAAATGTGCCAACAGCAAGTAAAAAAAAAAAAGCATTTAAAAACATATAAACTACAATACATTGATCCTTCCAATCCAAATTTTTTTTTATTTTTAAACTTATTTTGTTATTTTTTAATTTTAATCTTCTTTTTATTTTTTTTTTTCTTTTGCAGTTGTTGCACTTTTTAACTTTTTTTTCTTCAGTTTTTTTTTTTTTTTTTTGCATTTGTTTTTCGTATTTTTCAGTAAGTTTTCTATTCTCTCATATATACAAATATATATGCATATATACTACATACCATATTTTCTTTGACCTTTATTTTATTTTCAAACATATATATATATATATATATTGTTATATCATTCATCCCGGTGATTGCCGTTTGTTCTGTGGCCGCACACTATGGGCAAGTGCTCTGTTCTCCACATTTTTTCCAGAGGCATTTCTACTGGCAGCAATCATGTTTCTCATCGTTGCAGTAAAAGAAGCCCTTGCGTTTGCCACAGATGCTGGTTCTGAAACAGACGCAACAGTGCAATCGGTGTCACGTAACTTTGTAGCATCAGCAGACTTGTGCCTTTCAACACATTTCTCAAGCGCCACCTTGTTTCGCTGAATACATTCAATCATGTTGTCCAGAATAGCGACATCTCCATGAGGTCTGGCAATAGACAGGTCGTGCAGCAATAAGTCATAAACCACATCGATTCCGTGACCTCTAACGTAGCGGCCGTCCAACGTGTCACGAAAAAGGCGCCAGCCTCCCGACTTATTTTGAGAGTTATCTTGACATTCGTGTTTTCCAAGAGCCTTTTCGCTTTTGTTTCCCAAAACCCGTTGAAATTTCAGATAACGTCTCTTACAATACTCTTCGTGAAGAAACTGTAATGTTTTCATAGTTCCACCATAATTAAATAGCATTACTGATGTAGCTCGCCAAGGCTCCTCCTTAAAACTGGTGTTCCACGACACCAACATCGCCAAGCGATATGCTTTAGCAGCCGTCATGTCACTGGTAGCAACAAGCGCGTTTAAAAAGCAGCTGTATGTCTCTATCGGATCCTGGCCTGCAACCAAATACGCTGGCAACAACGAAGCGCGATGGATACCCGCACCAGTGTCACGACCTACAACGTGGGACACAAACAAGTCAGTGCTTTGAGTATAGGGCAGTGCGCTGCAGGCCGTCAACTTCCTACCTTTTTCACGTGACAGTCCTCTTCTTGAATACCTTACATCCTCCTCATCATCACCATAACCCCAAGCACTGCCAAAACGCATAACCTCGTGAATAAACAATGCAGTTTTACTGTTCCCTGGCCCATCTTTACCGCTTATTAAGGCGTAACTAGGAATCCCAACACAAACCTTGCCCAATACCCTTTTCATCCAGCTTTCCCATGGTATATTTTGCCACAAACCACCATAATCAATCCCCGGTTCTGTGCTTTTCTTGGAAGGTTTAGCCACACTAGTAGCCTCCTCTACTGATGCGCATCCAACGTTGCTGGTGTTCAGGTACGTCACCATTGTACCCCTCTGAAAAGAATCCGGCCCCGATATGCATCTTGTGGGCCGCGTAACAGTAGGATTGATAACACGCGTAATGACGGGAGACCTTACAAGTGGACTAGACCATGGAACCTCGGCGCTCAAAATTAGGTCCCATGGATTATGCGCAAAAAATAACGCCCACTGTAACACGCAAGACGCACCGTTCTTTGGATTCCATAGTGCAGAAAAAGGAATATAGGTGTCTTTCGGTGTCAAAAAATCAATAAAACAAACCTGACTTACCTCTGACGAAGGTGCATGCGACCGCAACGCTGGGGGGGGGAGTAAATCTTCAATCGGGGACAAAAGACGGCGATAAAAACGCCCAAGAAGACTAGACCAGTGCGTTCGAATAACCCTTCGCATTTTAATAGCCTCTTTTGGTGGATATGTCTGGGCCATTAGACCGTATAAACACTTAAGCTCCTTTAACTCGCATTCGGCATTTTCATCCCAAACTACTGGTGCACCATTTACATGACCATTTTTAATAACATAAGCATATGCGCTGCTAAAAGAACCCCTGCTATATATTACAATGCTCACGTACTGCTTGGAACTATATTCTTGCAATTCACGTGCAAGAGTGCTGGGTCCGTCCATATTTATCCACCGTATTGTTAGATCCAGAACGGAAGAATGTTTTGTGTCATCAACTAAAAATGGTTCTCTTTTTGATATAATAGATTTATGTTTGCAAAGTTCAGCAGTCTGTTCCACGACCAGCCCCCGCCCAGCATCAAAAAGCAATTTCCCCAAAAACGTCTCAAAGGCACTAGCAAAATTGTTTTGTTCAATGTACCACTGTTCACCATCACGCCACAACACTTGAGCAAGAGCATCTAACTCCGTTAGTGTGTCTGATAAAGGGGGTGTTATAATGTAGCCTTCCATAATGCGTAGCAGAGTGTGGCACACATCGCATAATCGTGACCTAATCTCAAAAGCTAGTTGTTGTCTCTGCAACACATTTTCAGGTCTTCTGTTCCATCGCTCCCTTGCAATTTCCCACGCCCGAGAAACCATCTTTGTCTCTTGGATATTCGGATCAGCCAATAAACTGTCCACCACTGTATATCTCTTATTCTCTTCTCCAACATTTTCATTCTGGGAGTCTTCCAAAACGCCTTCTGTCGACTCCAAGTTACAATAAGAACCAGAAAAATCCATACCTAGCGGTAAGCTTTCTTCCCGCACTGCCGCTAAAGCAGCGTCATATTCCCCTGAAAGTAGATCTCTGAAGCCAAAATCCGAATCCACAACACGCAGCAGCTCGCTTCCTTCATGATTTCTCTCAACCTCAAGATTATACGCGACCTTTGCATGTCGTATTATCCACATGGGTGATGTGTCGTCCCGCCATTGTGGGGAAGTGTTGATAATGTTTAAAAAAACCCTTTCGTTCGCCTCAATCCATGTCAAAAATTCCGGCTCATCCTCTTCAATTGTCAAGAGAATCTCCTTCAATCTGTTGGGGTCACGATCAACGTACTCCACAATGCAAACCATTACAGGGTGATCCCGTAACGACAAAGGAAAGTCACCACATCTGTTCTTTGCAACATGAAACAGGTGACGCAAACCACGTCTGCCATGAATAAAAACAAGAGGCTTGAGAAAATGATAGAGCGTCTTTTCGTCGGAGCCGCCCTGATTAATTATATCATCCCTTGTGCCTGACGTGGCAAGAGTCGAAATATGCTCTTTTTTCCCGGCAGTGCTGCTCACGTTACTCCGCCGCTCTGTTGACACCTCCAACTTTTTGACTTTGCCGTGCGCCACAACATTCTTCAAAGCCGGCTTCCCAACGACGAGAACGTCGACAACAGCGTCAAACGCAACGGGACGTTGCTGATCACCAGCGCCACGCGGGTTAAGAAGCTTCCCGCCAGCAAACAACTTTACGCTGTCGCGCTCAAAACATAACTGCGCCACTGCGGCGTCGATGAGTCGCTGCACCGTGAACGGGGGAGTGACTGCGCATCTCCTGCCGGCCGCAGTCTTCAAATAAACCACCGGGAGCGAGCCCGGCGACGACATTTTTCTTGACAGTCCCACAAAATTATATATATATATATATATATATATATATATGTGTGTGTATATGTATGTATGTATATACTATTTTGTTAAACAAAGCAAAACCCCAAAAAATATCACAAATTAAATATGCGTAATCACAGTTTGTGATAAAATTCCTACAATATAAAATAGTAATATATATATCTATTTATATCTAATATATATATATATACTACTACTACTACTACTATATAATTTTTTCTCTTTTTAGCTTTTAGGTTGTAAAGATTTTTTTTTTGTCTGTTTTGGCAATAAAAAAATGCAAAAAAAAAAAAAAAAAAAACCCTACTTATCCTTCCCACAAAAAAAAAAAAAAAAAAAAATTTCAATAAAAAAAATATTTTTTAAGCAAAAATTAAAAAAAAAACAACAATCGTTTTTTTTCTTTTTTTTTTTTTATTGGCCTCTCAAAAAAGCAAAAAAAAAAAAATTAAAAAAAAATATTTTAACAAGCAGTAAAAATATAAGCGGAACTCTATAAATTTAAAAGGAATATTATTAATAGTAATAAATAACAATAACAGTAAACATACAACTCGCAACAAGTCCAAAAATCCAAATAAATAAATATATATATATATAAAACAACAAACAATCAAACAAAAATAATAATTAAAAGAAAAAAAAAAAAACATGGGCAGATTGCCCGGCACAAAAATAGGTCCTCTTTCCTGTCCATCGCCTCTTTTTAATTCTTTTTTCTTTTTTTTTTTTTTTTTTCTTCCCTTTTTTTTTTTTTTTTTTTTTTTTTTTTTTTCGTTTGTTTTGTTTTGTTTTTATTTTTTTAATTTCATTTTTTCTTTTTCTTTTTTTTTTTTTTTATTTCTTCATCTATCCACCAAACATTATGTACATATATATATATTTATATATATATATATAAACAAATATATATATATATAAGTACAAATAAATACATATATTAAACTATGTCATTGGTATCAAGATGAGATAAACGTCAACCTACCGTAAAAAACTTATGCGCACAAATACATTTAAACAACAACAACAACAAAAAAAAAAAAAAAAAAAAAAAAAAAAAAAAAAAAAAAAAAAAAAAAAAAAAAAAAAAAAAAAAAAAAAAACGGTATCAGTAAAATAATGATGTAAAAAAAAAGACTTAAACAATACCGCAGTAATTTAATAAACATATAACCGTTTAAACAAAAAAAACAAAAAAAGAATACGAATAAAAAAAGCAAACTTATATACACTGCTTAGCGCCGTTCATAAAAAGCATCAAAATCATAAATATTATATTATATTGTATATATATATTTTTTTATGTAAATATATATATATATATATATATATATATGTAGTTAACACTACACGCCCCAACAGATATAATACAGTATATTATATACTAACTCGTTATATCATATTAATAATAATAATAATAATAATAATAATAATATAGGAATAAGTTTTATAGTATCACTATTAATACCATTATTGTTATTAACTATTATTTAAACAAAAAACAAAAAAAAATCGTTTTTTTTTATGTCGTCCTACAGTTTATTTAACCCCCCCCCACACACACACACAAAAAAAAAAAAAGAAGAAGCAAAAATTACAACTAATACATAAATATATATCTATAGTAATATAATATACATATATATATATATATATATGTATCTAATATAATTTTTTTTTAACCATAAACATTTTTTTTTTTTTCTTACCTCAAAGTCTTTTGTTATTGTTGTTCTTCGTTCCGCAACTCCAACATTTTTTTGCTTTTGTTTTTGTTCTTGTCAAATAACAATAATAACACCTGACAAAAAAAAAAAAAATGATAATAATAATAATAATAATAATAATAACGGTACAACCATAACCTAATAAATTTAAAAAATCATACAAAATAATAGTAATCATAACAATAATGGTAATGATATATATATATATATATATGCCTAGTAGTATGTATAATAATAATAAAAGAACCTTGAAATAAAAAAAAAAAATTTAAATAAAACAGATAAACTTCAATTCTCGTTGGTTTCACGTACACAACCATAAAATAAAACCGTTTTATTTTCATTTATTTTATGTTATTTTGTTTTTCTTTCATTTTTTACTTTTACTTTTTTTCTTTTTTTGTTTTGTTTTTCTGTGTGTTGTGAGGTGTGTATGATGTTTGTGGGTAAAAAACAATAATAATAATAATAAAGAAGACATATAAAATATATATATATATATAATTAATTGAAACCAAAATAACACAGCCGTAAAAATAATAATAACTTATTTCTTTACCTTTCTTTATTTATTAGGTATTATCACTATTTTTATTTTCTTTCTTTCTTTCTTTTTTTTTTTTTTTTTTTTTTTTAGTAATAGTAGTAATAATAGGTAATGTGTATATCTTGCATGCTTGCAATTAACAAATATATATATATATATATATATATATATATACAATTAAAAAAAACTTCCTTTATTAAACATTTTCCTCTTTATGACAAACATACTACATTTAACAATCAACGCATTTTTGTTTCTCTTACCTTTTTTTTTTTTTTTTTTCTTTTATCGCTCATGTATTTAAGCACAAGTTAAAATATTATATAATATATAGATATATATAATATAACCGAAAGCTCCAACCAAACAACAGCAATAAACAAAATATTTATTGAACAATAAATAATATAATATACATATAAATATAATATATATATATATATATATATATATATATACTTACAGCAAATACAATTTAACAATTACAAAAAAAAAATAAAAATAATAATAAAAAAAAAAACTTTACTTAATAATAAAATTAGTCTTTACTTCTCATTCGTTTTTGTTGCCCCAACCGCCCTATTCCTTTTTTTTTTTTTTTTTTT